>JAOUQT010146595.1:0-18710 GCA_025769995.1 Xyliphius kryptos | reverse complement strand
TGTTGGATTGGCCCCCTGTCCCCCCCGGGTGGGGCAGGGGGAACCCCCCCCACCCCCCCCACGACCCTCATAAAGGAATAAGCGGAAAATAATGAAATGAATGAATTAGAATGCTTTTTAATACTGCATTTTCTTCCCACAGTCCAAAAATATGAATTCAAGGTGAATTGATGCCCCATTCTTAAATTCCCCTAAATGGTCTGCGTGTCTCGGTGACCAGCGATGGATTGACGCCCTGACCTGGCCGAAAACTTCTCCCCTGGATGGTCACGGGGACGAGCGAAGGGGATGAAAAAAGAGAAAAGCCTTTGCCGTCCATGAGGCTCATTTCCGATAAATGATTCTGTCACTGAATGTGAGATAGTTTTTTTTAAACGCTGCTCCGTGTTTGTTTAGTGCAAGTGCATTACATGTACAAACACGGACGGTCCACGCTACCCTGTAATTTGGGTTCTCTCCCACACACGGCTGTTTGACTAAAGAAACGGCATTGAAAGGATGACGTGTGAACCGCCGGCGCTTTAAAGCCAACAAACCAGTACCTCCAACTTATCCAATAGAAGGAAGTCAACGTTTTCCCCCCTCCCTACCCGTCACCACTCCCCCCACCACGTGTGTCCCGACTTGTTGCGACTCCTTTGATTAATAGGGAGCCATCGTGAGTATCACACCTTTTGTAAACGTGTCCACGCCCCCCCATTTCGCTCTCGCTCCCGCTGTAGGTTGTGGCAGCAAGCCAGCGGCAATGACATGGCGGGTTTGGAGGCCGTGCCTTCATCAATCATTGATAAAGACAAAGAAAAGCCAGCCGAGATTTCATCAGACCAGCGTGACAGCGCGAGAGAGAGAGTGTGCGAGAGAGAGAGAGTGAGTACAGCACGCAATGTGAGTGCAGGAAAAACAAATGCAGCCAGTCAGAGGGACAGCTGATAAGAAGGAACTCTGTTAACCTCAACACACTCAGCTACACCTGCATGGTGAGCAGATGAACCATTATGTCCATCCGGCGGTGCCCCTCGCCCAAAGTGGGGTCAATGGACGGGAACCATACAGAGCTCCGATATGACCATAGGTCAGAGATTGAGAGTTAGACTTGTCTTCCAACGTTGTGGTCCGTCCTCAGCGACTTTTTACGCTAAACTGTAAGCAAGTCCTTCAGACTGACCCCAAAATGTTGTAGAAAGCCTTCAAGAGTGGAAGATGTTATAGCTGCAAAGGGAGGACCAGCATTGTAACTGATGTCAGAGAAGCTCCTGTAGGTGTCTCAAGAATCCGAACAAGTTGCCTGGGCACTTTAGAAGAACAGCCCCACAATCCCAGATCCTTCTCCATGCTTCACTGTTGGTATTAAAGAATTTTGCACCAAACCCACCTCTGGGTCCATCCTCTGCTCTCACCACAAGGCAGTCTCCAGACTAGCAAACTGTACTTGTCCTTCGGCGGCAGAGACCATTTTTTGGCAACCCTCCCTTGAAAGACTCCTAGCAATGTGGGTGGAGATTTGGGGAGCTGTTCCGACCCCAAGACCTGAATAATATCTGCAGTAGACGAAGTGTGATTCTTGCAGATTCTTGGCTCCTGGTTCCATCCTCCTTACTGTGAGTGAGGTCACGCCACACGTCCAGCCTTAACACCTTCAACTTCGTTCAAGATCATTCATCACCGTTGAAACGTTTTGCCATTTTTGGAAACATACAACACGTACACCACTTGAGGACCCCCAAGAGGTTTTTTGCCTCCACTTCACATAAAATTTGGGTAATTTGGTGGAAGACGTGAACAAGGAAAGAGAAGGTCTTCATCTTTTGAGAAACGTGTTCCCAAACCGAGAAAAAGTGAGAGCAAGATGAGAAAAGATGTCTTCGTTGAACCACAAATCCAACACATCATGACTGAATCAAAAGATTTACTGGTGGAACCATTTAGACATCATTCCAAGGACATTGCTGAAAATTTCCTCGTCAACTATCGAAAAACCACACTCCAACTCTTTGCCATTACAATGTGATGAAGGACAATGTGTCATTAAAAAACCCATTTTCTTTTTACTTTCCGATCATCTCATGTAGGACATGGGCACCAACCCATCGCTGGGCACACACTCACTCACACACGTGAGAATGTCTCATTTAGAGCATTCAATTCACCTTAATTCCATGTTTTCGGACTGTTGGAGGAAACTGGAGAACCTGGAGAAAACCCACATGGACACAGGGAGGACATGGAAACTCCACCCAGATCGGGATTCGAATCGGGAATCCCCAGCGCTAAGGGCCGAACGTGCTAATCACTAAGCCACCGTGCCCTCTGTGGAAAACAGCCAATTCACCTTAATTCCATGTTATTGAACCGTGGAAGGAAACTGAAGAACCTGGAGAAAACCCATGTGGACACAAGGAGGACATGGAAACTCCACCCAGATCGGGATTAAAACCTGGAACCCCCAGCGCAGAAAGCCTCTGTGTTGTGAGAAAGGTTAAAACAGCCAATTCACCTTAATTCCATGTTTTTGGACCATGGAAGGAAAACGGAAAAGCTGGTGAAACCCATATGGACTGAAAACAGTGACGAGATCCACTTATAGGGATCTTGGAACGAGAGGATGACCGAGACCAGGGATCAACCCTGGAAGCCCAGCGCTGAGAGGTGGACGTCCTGTGCCAATATCCTGCCCAACGCTCCCAACGCCCAGGAACTATTTTTGTGTTCGAATCATTCGGGTCTATTTGCATAAAAAATAACTGTACGATGTATAAATCTTGATGTGGATGGGCTACAGCAATAAGGGTTTCCATCTCGCCGGGATGTAAACATGGCCAAACGCCAATACCAGTGAACTACAGGAGGAGTTTCTTTTATTTGTCCTCGTTCAGCGATGCACAGCAGTATAAAAGCCAAGAAATAATGACCCGAGGCTTTCTGGCTTTTGGTTACGTGTCTTGTAGTGTCTTGTCATGATTTGTAAATAATTGCCATCACAGCCGCACACCGCAGCTCACAATGTCTCGTAGCTGCCAGATGAGATCCTGACATGGACGCCTTTTTAAAAGAGAACGAGGTTTGTAAGACGAGCAGGAAACAGTCGAACCTGAATTAGTATTTGTAGTGGTTTTTATATCTTACTGGAAGTGATATTGTAAAAACACAGCTTTGTTTTGAGGTCGCATGAACGCCAGTGAACGTGTTAAGGGAAGACCGTTTCACAGTCATGTGATGACACCGGTTTAGGCGCCTTGCACACTCTGACAACAAAGCCACAATCGATGCAGCTGCAGACCGCAAAGAGGAAGCAGCAAGGCGAGCAGGCCAACATGCTGCTGCCGCACTGCTCAAGCTAAGCGTCTTCAGCGCGCGCCTGCAGCGCCTCGGCCGGAAACGGGTTCCTCCGAACGAGCACTGCTTCCTTATAATCAGGGCCCATGCGTTAGATGAAACGACGGAACGGGTCATTTTAATTCAACGGCGATGCCCGCCTACACTGAAACTAATGAGTTAGCTTCCTGCTTCTGTCTGTTAACGTTTTTCCTTTAGCATTAGCATTTTAATACTCTCGTGCTCGTCCTCCATCCAGGAAGACGAACCACAAAGAGAGACGCCCGCCATCCTCACATTACTTTGTTTAATAGCTTACTGACGTCTGTAGCATTAGCTTGTAGCTAGCGCTGGTGAGCTGTGGGGGACTTCAAAGCCAGGGCCTATGAGCACTTATTAAATAGTTCAAAATGGTCGGTCTGCTTCCTTTCGTAGCGTTTTCCTCCATTACGCCACGTCCAGACATGAATTTTCGTATTAAAGCATTTAACCAATCCCATTTTAGCGATATTGGTTGCTGTCATTGAGTCAAAAATGTGCCTTAATTAATCGTTCTGCAGCCAAGGAGAATGAGTTAAGTGTCAAGCAAACTGTTGCTTTAACCGATCTGCAATTACATTTTGCAAAATGTTTGCTACACCAAGGCCAAGCAGGCGGACATCCTGTCCACGTATTCACGCCTTTTGATTGGACGGTCAAAAAGTGTGCGTAAATTTTCGGCATTAACTTTGATAGCAATAAAAAAGGACTTTTTGATGGAAATGAGGTCATCGTTGGTTGGTTTTTTTAAATTGTGGCTTCACAAGTTATCCAGCTACAATGCCACAGTACGTTTTACAGCCATAAAATAGTTATTGACGGGTGTATTGATTAGGCTGGAGATGTACTTATGGCCCAGGCCCACCAAAAACATAGAATTAAGGTGAATTGGCTGTTTTAACTTTTCCCACGGCACGGAGGCTTTCAGTGCTGGGAATTCCCGTTTCGAATCCCGATCTGGTGGAGTTTGCATGTCCTCCCCGTGTATGCGTGGGTTTTCTCCAGGTTCTCCAATTTCCTTCCACGGTCCAAAAACATGGAATTAAAATAAAATAGTTCTTGACGGGTGGATTGATTAGGCTGGATATGTACTTAAGGCCCAGGCCCACCACGGCGTTATAGCAATCTTAGCATTTGAACCCCTTATTGATTCAGAGGATCCAGGGAGTCTTAGCTGCAGAGAGAAAGTTGGTGGCATGCAAAAAGGCGCAGGCGAATCCAGTCTCCGCCCCTCTTTGAGTCCATTAGACAGTCGGCAGAAAGACAAAGCCGCTGCCGCTAAGCTGAACCTCCCTGCACAGTAGTTTATCAAGATGTGGTTTGGCGAGTTGTGAATGAACGTCATTAAAACGGCTTTTTCACATATTTGATATAATCCCTCACCGCCACAAAGTTCTGGGATAAGCTCAGGTGGAGGCTCGCACGGTGGCTTAGTGGTTAGTATGTTTGCCTCTCAGGGCTGGGGATTCCCGGTTCGAATCCCGATCAGGGTGGCGTTTTCATATCCTCCCCGTGTCTGCGCGGGTTTCCTCCGGGTTCTCCGGTTTCCTTCCACAGTCCAGAAACATGGATTCCAGGTAAATTGAATGCTCTAAATTGCCCTGTATAGTATGTGTGTGTGGATGTGTGAGTGAGTGTGTGAGATGTTCCCCACTGGATGGGCATGGGGAACCCCACCACCACCCTAGCAGAGGGATAAGCAGAAGATAATGTATGGATGGATGGTCAAGTGAAGCCCCTCATATCAGAGTGATGCATTTTCTTATTGAATCTTGTTAAATGCTAAGGTTCCGCTGTGGAACCACGACACTCACCGTTGTGCGACATTCCCACCATTAGGCACTTCTGGAAGCGGCAGTACTGGCACTTGTTGCGACTCTTCTTGTGGATGCGGCAGTGCAGGTCACAGTGATCATACACCAGCTTTAACCGAATGGTGCGTCGAAAGAAACCCTGCGGACACAAACGAGGGCGTGAAGACTTTAAAAAGCTTCTTTAACGTTTTGGTTTAAACATCTTTAGATGAATCAAGACATTTCTATTGGAACACAACATAATAATACACCACGCAAGTCAAATGGCGCTTTGTTCTTCACCTCGATGGCAAATAAATCGAATCCGAACCTGATATGTTTCCGGCGGCACGGCAGCTTAGTGGTTAGCACATTCTCCTCTCAGTGCTAGGGATTCCTGGTTCGAATCCCAATCTGGGTGGAGTTTCCATGTCCTCCCCGTGTCTGCACGGGTTTTCTCTGGATTCTCCGGTTTCCTCCCACAATCCAAAAACATGGATTCAAGGTAAATTGAATGCTTTAAATTGCCCTGTAGAGTGTATGTGTGTGTGAGTGCGTACCCAGTGATGGATTGGCGATGGGAACCCCACCCCCGCGACCCTCATAAAGGAATAAGCGGAAGATAATTACTGAATGAATGTGTTTCCTTCTGTATTCTGTCTATAATATCAGATTATTCAACATCAATAAACTACATCAAAGGAAGATGGAGATATAGAGGTAGCATCACGTTGTGCCTCGAGAACCCTATTCATTTTTGCCAAAAATGGCATCCCAACTTAAAATATCGCATGCTGCAGGAAGCGACATCCATGGGACAACAGGAGCGGGATACCTGCGGCCACCAGCAGGAAACGTCTATGAACAAAGCCTCTTCCTGTTGGTACAAACGAGGGGACGAACGAGGACCCATGTGGTCCGCTAGATTGGCGGGGGATGTTCTCCAGCGGTGATCTTTTAGCTTTTCCAGAAGGTGAAGGTTTCAGACGTCGTGTAAGAGCGCGTAGTTCATCACGACGATGAACAGGGAGAGCTTGGACCTGGAGGGAGAACTTGAGGTTGAGCGGTTCCTCGGTGAACAGATGGGTCTGGCTATACGTCGAGCTGATGCTAAAAGATCTGAAGTGATGTCACGGCTTAAAAAGGCTGCACATGTTCAACAGGTGGAGCTGCATCAGTTGCGTTAATTACTTCTTGTAAGTCCATCGGCTTTGACTCCGCCCCGTCTCACCTGATCCTTCCCATCGTTGTGAGGCTCAGGCATTTTTAACTACATACGTTTTTTTCCCCGTACAATTTCAGACCCAGGTGGCGGTGCCATTATCCGTCTGAATCCCAAAGGAGAGATAAGAACTCAGTTACACCACAACTATGACCTGCTAAGTCGTTATTCAGCGACAGATAAGACCTCAGGATAGCGTTTATCTATATAACACACCATTAAGATGCAGGAGTATTGCCCAGATTGGACTTTGGCCAGCAGATCTTATAGTCTTCCTTTTATTTGTTTCTCATCATGAAGTCATTAATAAGTAGTGAATAATGGGTTCGAACGGCTGTTCGGGCTTCGTATCGGCGCAAAGAGCAAATAAACAGTAACAGATTAACCCTGCGTGATTGTTTTAAATGTACAGAAATGTCCCACTTCCCTCGCCGTGGCTCTAAATGATGAATAGTTCAATCCTGAACGCTTTCTGAAGCGTATCGTAAATGACGGCGCGCTAACAGAGGCGGAACGCTGTTTATGTGCACACACAGGAAATACCTTTCACATCCTATCAGATCGTTTATGGGTCTCGGTGCCTGTGCAGGAGAAGAATCAAGGAAACATTAGAAACCCCAGAGGATGTTTTCTCCCCGTGCTTTGATCCTGCGGGGTTATATTTAGCAGCATTATGCACTATTTATAGACGTAGGACACCAGGGCGACACACACTCCACCCAAAAATGGCTCGGGTATTATATTAAAGAACAATTCCCTCATTAACCCGCTTGGCTGAACCTCATCAGGTATTGTTGTTCAAATTCTATCGGCGTACCGACGGAGACATTCCTCACATCAATCGTCCGGTTCGTGTGAAAATGTAAAAAATGCCCGGGATGTTTCGATGCCAACAAACGGTTCTACCAAATGGGCTTTTTCCAAAAATAAGGGAATGAGGATGGAGCTGCGAGGATTTGACCGGATTTATTAACAAACTAGCGGAATTCCCGTGCTGCGCTACGGAGGATAATTGAAATGCAGTTGGAGTTTATGTATTTCAAATAAACATCTAAAATGTATAGTGGGAGTGTGGACTACGGCGTCCACGCGGTTGCTTTCTTACGGGAATTAATAAGTAGGTTTTCCAAGGACACCATGAGGAATGACGGAGCCGAGTTTTAGCTTCGTAGGAACTCGGGAAGATCCCAATCCATCCGAGGTGATGGGTTCGATGGCGACACAATCCGATGGAGGAAAGCGAGAACCCGTTTTTCCAAGAACATGGAAAACACAATGCCAAGTTTCAGTTTGTAGGTACTTGGGAAGACCCCGATTGGACCCTGGAGAGGTGTTGCGTTCGATGGCGATTTTAAATTAACCAACAAATTTAGAAAAGTTGGGATTACGGCGTCCATGCGGTTACTTTCTTCCGGGAATTAATCAGTAGGTTTTCCAAGGACACCATGAGAAATGACGGAGCCGAGTTTTAGCTTCGTAGGAACTCGGGAAGATCCCAATCCATTCAAGGTGTTGCGTTCGGATGTGGGAACGCGATGGCGATTTTAAATTAACCAACAAATTTAGAAAAGTTGGGATTACGGCGTGCATGCGGTTGCTTTCTTACGGGAATTAAT
This sequence comes from Xyliphius kryptos, assembly GCA_025769995.1. Lineage (NCBI taxonomy): Eukaryota > Metazoa > Chordata > Actinopteri > Siluriformes > Aspredinidae > Xyliphius > Xyliphius kryptos. The sequence continues at coordinate 10,728 of JAOUQT010146595.1, read as the reverse complement.
CAGTAGGTTTTCCAAGGACACCATAAGGAATGACGGAGCCGAGTTTCAGCTTTGTAGGAACTCGGGAAGATCCCAATCCATCCGAGGTGTTGCGTTTGATGGCGACACAATCGAAAGTAAGAAAGCGAGAATCCGTTTTTCCAAGAACATGGGAAGACCTCGATGGGACCCTGGAGAGGTGTTGCGTTCGATGGCGAGGACACAGTAGGTAATGAAGGAGCCAAATTTCATCCTTGTATGTATTTTGGAGGACCCAAACATGACACAGTCTTGCGTTCAATGGTGATCTTGAACGAACCATCAACTGTAAAGGTGAGAAGTTCTTAGTTTTTCCAAGGACAATTCCTGAGTAGATAACTCAGGAAGTGGGACAATTGTTGAGGAGTGTGTCAGTCAGTCAGTCAGTGAGGGCTTTGCTCTTTATAGATATTGGGATTCCAGACCTAATGACCAAAACTAATGTCTTTTAACAGACGCTTTTATCTGAAGCGACTTATCTCCGTCAGAACAGAGGGTTGATACAGGACCCTGGAGCAACAAGGGTTAAGGGTCTTGCTCAAGGACCCACATTGGTATTGGTAGAACCTACAACCTTCAGAGTGATAACCCAGCATCCTAACCACTGAGCTACCAAACCCTTCCAGAGTAGAAAGTTCTGCAAAGTTCACTTTCAGGACTACAGCCGTCGTTCTCCATTGGTCATGACGTCCAGAAAAGTCAAGTTTAAAGGTTGTAAACATTAAAAACGATAGTTAGGATGACAACAATGAGACGCGGTGTAGAAACTAGGTGTGGATGGTCAGTGGTTGGGGTTTTGGGGCATCCAGCCAGTTGATTTTTGGAGACGACATTAAAAGACATTAAAAAAATCATTAAAACCTGTAATGATTCTCAAAACAAAGCCTCTTCCTTTGACACCTCTCAGTTGTGGGTAATTCCACGTAGGTTCACCCCCTAGTTTTCTAAAGGTGTATCATCAAAGCCACCCACCCCTCTGCCTGCCGCGCGTCGGCTGCGTTTGAAATGGAAATGCAACCGAGAACGCGAGTCTGCCTCACCCACTCGCGTGATTCTTCTTATTCTCTGCCCATACTAATGCTTTCTGAATGGAAACTTGAAACCAGGTTTTGTGGTTCATGTGTCAGACAGGAGGAAAGCCAGACACCTTTTGACCCTGATCTGCATGTCTGAAACACACAATTTATTTTTAATGACACAAACGTGCGTTTCCTGTAATCTGAATGAAAGCTTGTGAAGGGCTTCAGTCTGATGATTCTCATTAACTCCTTCTGATCCCGTGTCTGTACTGAGGAGGCGCTGAGTTTGTAAATTCGAGGTACTTTAGGACACTTTCCATGTTCTGAAGTATCTCGGCGTTACTTTGTCTTTCCACGCCACTGCATGTAACTACGGAACGTTCTACTCGACACATTACAGAACAGGTGGGTTTCATAAACCTCGTCTGTAACCTCCTCCTGCATAGAGGCTTCATCCTCAGCATCCATATATACGTCATCCCAAAGAACTTACAAGAACGCTGAATAACATACAGAATCCCTGAAGCATTGAGAGTAGGGTCTTGCTCAAGGAGCCACACTGGTAACTTCAGTGGAGCTGGGATTTGAACCCACAACCTTCGCTTTAAAACCTTCTAAATTTACCCTCCCTCTAATTTAATAACGGTCCAGTACTACAAAATGAAATCTTACCGTGATACGACGGCTCGGTCACATCGCTCAAACCTACTGTACAGTAGGGATGAGACGATTAATCGCTTTGGGAATTAATCGTGATTCCAAATGTTACGATCTACTTATCGTGAGAGCGACTTAAAATCGTCATGACGACATTCATACGAACAAATACGTTTAGACCAAGTGGCCTACACGCACGCAACAAAAATAAAGCTATACTTGCAGAACACCTGACTGAATCTGAAGTTAATAAATTTCAGTAAAAAAAAAAAAAAAGCCGTTGTATTTTTTTATTATTGCATAATATATGTAATTATAATCTATTATTTCTCAGATGCTTGCAGCAGCTACAACGGTAACACACTGCTTCCGAATTAATTACGCTAATGATGTCATGTTTGGTCATTTTTTTAGAGAAGAAACTTATGGGGTATTTTTGTACTTTTTTTTTTTTTACATAGAGGACCCAAACAATGCTGATCTATTCATCAGAGGGACTCAAAACCAGGGTCTATCGTCAGTTACCAGTGTGGATCCTTGAGCAAGACCCTCAACCCACAGTATCACAGTCCACTCTGTGCTCAGACCCCCAACCATTATGTGGGGCTATTAATCAAAAGTTTGGGGGTTCAAATCCCATTTCCACACACATTTATATTTTCATTTGGTTATTTAGCAGACGCTTTTATCCAAAGCGACTTACAAATGAGAGAACACCACAAGTCAGTAGTTTTAGGAAAAAAACAGCTAAACCATCAACTCAGCGCATTACTCCATCTGACTATTTTTGATAGCAAGTGTGTGTAGAAGAGATGTGTTTTGAGAAGTGTCTTGAAAATGTTGAGTGAGTCAGCTTTATGGATGTTGTTGGGAAGGTCGTTTCACCATTTAGCAGTGGTGAATGAAACGGAGTGAGAATTAGAGTGAGAGTGAGATTGTCGCCTGGTGAGTTGGAATCACCAGGCGACGTTCGTCACTAGAGGGCAGTAAACAAGTCAGAGTGTATTTAGTAAAGATGAACTGAAGGTAGGAGGGAGCAGATCCAGAGACTGTCCTGTAGACCAGAGTCAGTACCTTGTACTGAACGCAGCAGCTACAGGAAGCCAATGGAGGACATGGATTCGCTTTGCTTGGTTGAACACGTGTCGGCTGCAAAGTTCTGAACCGATTGTAGAGGTCTGATTGTTGAAGTTGGGAGACCGACCAGCAGAGTGTTACAATAGTTGCGTTACAAGCAGCAGCTGAGCAGCCTGTTCTGATGTTCCTGATGTTCTACAAAATGAATCTGCAGGAACGTCCAGTTTTCATGACCTGATCTGAAAGTTCTGGATCTGAAGACGATTGTCAATTGAGAAACCAAAATTACGGACCGAGTCGGTTGGAGAGATTGTGGAGTTGTCAGTTTGGAGGCCTTGCTTCAAGACCCACATTGGTAATTTAAAAGGACCTGGGATTGATACCTACAACCTTCAGATTAATAGTCCAACACCATAACCACTGAGCTACCACACCCTCAAGACCCCAGTATGGGCTCCTGAAAGACCCTTAACCGCCACTGTTCCAAAGACTCTATATTGTAACCCCAACCAACAAGTTGGGATACATGTACATCACTTTGGATAAACTGATTGGCACAATGATGTCATGTGACCTTGTAAGCCCGTTACATGTGAATCACCGCACCTTGCAGCCCTCGCAGGCGTGAACGCCGTAGTGGAACCCGGAGGCTTTGTCTCCACACACGCGGCACTCGATGTTTAAAACGGAGGCTGCAGGATCTTCGTGCTGTTTGGAGAAGGTCACGTTGTTCTCGGCGTACTGAGGAGGAGACTCGGGTTCAAGCTTAATCGAACCTGGAGGAATCAAACAAACATGAACACGGAGCATTAAAAATCTGGGTTTCATCTGGAAATAAACGTTCAAACATCATCTGAAGACACGTTAAGCATATGCAGGGTTTATTAAGAACATTTAAAATACTAAACGTTAGAAAATAGAAGTGCGGTCCATGTCCGGGTTGGTGCAGAGGAAATCGAGGGGGCCTTAACCCCACCAAAGGTCTGTGGGGTGAATTGGAACGGAGACTGTGAGCCAGAACCATCGGTGTCTGACCTGACGGATGCCGTTCTGAATAAATGGGCAATAATTTACATCAGCGCTTTTAAATTTCGCAGAAATACTTTCCAAAGGAGTGGAAACTTTCACAGGTAGAAAGAGAGAGGCGGTGTTGTGTGTGTGTGTGTGTGTGTGTGTGTGTGTGTGTGTAGGAGTTGAAACCAAGCTCCTATAATTTCTCTAAATACTTTCATCCATATAGTCTACAAAGACTGAAATAACTTGTTTAAAAAGCAGCCAATCGAATGACATCAATTCAGCGCGCAGTAGCATTGGCGTCCATGTGGAAGTATTTCCTGTAAAGCGTTGCGTGACGAATGGGAGAAGGTCTATTCAATTTTTTTGGCTATTAAAAGAGACATGGAGGTCAAAAAGAGCCGAATAGCTCATCAGTGGATCATACTTCTGGATTATGAGGTTAAGATTGACCAGGATGTCGGTGTTTGGGGTGCATTAGGAATCGTTTTCACTCTGTGGGACATGCTGAAGAATCAACCCCATGTTTGAATCACCTCAGATTGTGTCTTTGATGTCGATGCACCAAGGCCTCGGTTCCACAAATCAGGTTCACAGTTAAACGGTTGAACTATGGACTGAGAACCACCGGTTGTGTTCATCTTCATGTAAAGCCAAACCCCAAAGACCTTCTGAAGGTCAGCACTCTGTGAGGAAACTATTTATTTGCCATTGTCAAACAAATCAGACCATGTCCTTCAGTGCAGGAACTCGTCTGACTTTTATTTCATCAGAACATAATGCTGACCCTCAACCAGGCCGACTGCAGCAACACCGAGCCTAATGTCACCCCAAAGACCAAAGGAGACCCTTCATTTTAGTGGCTAGTGCTCATGCCTTACAGAAATGTAGTTCTGGCTTTGATTCTCAGGCAGAACAGGCAGGATTCCTCAATATGAAGTTTGCATGTTCTTCCCATGTAAGTGATGGTTTCCAAAAAAAGCTAATATAAGATTCCTGGTGGGTGGCACGGTGGCTAACTGGTGAGCACGTACGCTGGGTGGAGTTTCCATGTCCTCCCCGTGTCCATGTGGGTTTTCCCTGGTTTCCTCCCACAGTCCAAAAACATGGATTCCAGGTAAATTGAATGCTCTAAATTGCCCTGTATAGTTTGTGTTTATGTGTGTGTGAGTGAGTGAGTGTGTGCCCAGCAATGGATTGGCGTCCTGTCCTGGCTGGGTGTGTCTGCCCAGCACCTGATACAGTACGTTCTCTCCCGATGGGCATGGGGAACCCCACTGCGACCCTAGTGGATGAATAAGTTGAAGATAATGGATGGATGGGTGAAGTATCCTGTTTGGTTTGTCTGTCTGCCCTGTGACGGCTGGGTGACCTGAATCGGGTGCGTTCCCGCCTTTTGCCTAAAACTCAATAAATATATGAACACATGAGCAGAAATCCTCCCATTAAAGAGTTTACACTAAACATTAAAAAAGAAACTAGTTAATACTTTGTGGTTCTTGTGCTCTGTAGTTGTTTTCCTGAGTTCTGTAGCTGGTCTCCTGAGTTCTATAGGTGTTCTCTTGCGCTCTGTAGCTGCCGGTCTGTTGCCTATAACAGTTCTCCTGCGCCCGATAGCCGTTCTCCTGCGGTCTGTAACCGTTCTCCAGCGGCCTGTAACCGTTCTCCTGTGGTCTGAAGCCGTTCTCCTGATGTCTGTAGTTGTTCTCCGGGGCACGGTAGCTGTTCTCATGGGCTCTGTAGCTGTACATGTGCGTCAGGTCCATCATATGAGGGGTCTCGCTCGGACCGGGGCTGGGCGCGTACTCCATTCCAGAGATGGTGGTGTAGTCCAGCGTAGAAAAGGGTTTCATATCCAGAGAGTGCGAGCTGTCGTCGAGTTCCTCCAGGTCCAAAGGGCTCAGGCCAAATCCCATGGGCCAGGAGAACGTCTGCGTGTCCACCATGTCTGCCCAAGAGAGACACAAACATTATTTTAGAATCAGGCGAAAGGCAACGAGGCGAAAAGCAAAGTGGACCTGTGGGATTAGAGGAGCTTGTTACTCCATTCCCAGGCAGATCACCCAGTTCTGATTCATCTCATGCACTCGGTTCTGACGCAGTAAACGGGGTGAAGAGAAATTAACGGGTTCGAGGAAACGAAAACTTAATAAACGAGTAAAAAAAACAACAAAAACCAGGTACACATTTTCAGAAAAAGTCGTAACTTTACCGATATATTTTTACCATAAAGATCTGCTGGAACGAAGCCAACAACCTCCAACCGACCTAACGTCACCCACAAAACATGATTTGTTAGCCATCTTGTTAAAACCCATAAAACAAACAAGCGTTATAGATCCGTTTAGGGTCACGAATAATTATCTGTGATGTGGGCGGCACGGTGGCTTAATGGTTAGCACGTTCTCCTCTCAGCGCTGAGGGTTCCCGGTTAAAATCCCAATCTGGATGGAGTTTCAATGTCCTCCCCGTGTCTGCGAGGGTTTCCTCCGGGTTCTCCGGTTTTCTTACCACAGTCCAAAAACATGGATTCCAGGTAAATTGAATGCTCTAAATTGCCCTGTATAGTGTGTGTTTGTGTGAGTGTGTGTGTTAGTCAGTGTGTACCCAGCACTGATTTGCCCCATCTGTTAATTTCACAATGCGTTTTGTAACTTCGCAAAATAATCCATTTTGTAAAGAATAAAAATTAAATAATTCACCCTCAATGAGTCCCCCACTGAGCCGCGGTCCTCACAAGGTTTTTTCCTTAAAAAACAACTTAACCGGGAGTTTTTTTTCTTGCCCGGCAATTCACCTTGCTCTTTAGGAGTTAAGTGATACTGTAAAGTTGCTTTAAGACAATGTACAGTTGTAAAAAGCGCTGTATAAATAAATTAATGGGTGGCACGGTGGCTTAGCGGTTAGCATGTTCGCCTCTCAGCGCTGGGGAGTCCCTGTTTGAATGCCAATCTGGGTGGAGTTTCCATGTTCTCCCCGTGTCCGTCTGGCTTTCCTCTGGGTTCTTTGGTTTCCTTACTGTACACAGTCCAAAAACGTGGATTCAAGGTAAACTGGCTGCTCTAAATTGCCCCTATAGTCTGTGTAAGTGAGTATGTGCCTAGAAATGGATTGGCGCCATCCCAGGTGTATTTGCCCAGCACCCAAGACGTTGTCCCTAGTGGGTAGTGTTGGTAGCTCAGTGGTTAGGGTGTTGGACTATCAATCAGAAGGTTATGGGTTCAAATCCCAGCTCCACTAAAATTACCAATGTGGGTCCTTGAGCAGGATCCTTAACCCTCATTGCTCCAGGGTGCTGCATCAACCCTGTGTTCTGACTCCAACCAAGTTGGGATATTTGCAAGTCGCTTTGGATGAAATGAATTTGAACATTTGAACATGTCATTGTCATGACTTTTATTCTAAAAAAAAAAAACACCCGCTAATGAACGGGGTGCAACCTTGATATGCAGGGATAGGACCGTGATTGCAGCAGGGACAGGGACATGTGATGGCGGACTACGGTATCTTCTGTACATAGTGTTGTGCTAACATGGCTAATTAGTCATTCACAGACAGCAGAGTCATCAGCTAATCTCTGTTCTGATGCTAACAAAACATGGTGGTGAGGGGAAATTATGCTGATGCGTTTGCTTATCCTTTACTTAATGAACTCCAACAGAACCAGACAAATATCAGAAGTTTGTCATGACTTCAAACGGCGAGATAAAAGATCAGCAGAACTGGATTAGCTTATTAGCTGCTTGCTCAGCATGCTATGACGCATTAACTGATCTCATGGTTCTGTTTATGAAGCTGAAGCTGAGTAATCCAGAGCTCAGCTGAGCCGAGTTCACCCAAAGACACGGACCTTCTTTAAAACCTTGAGCTCAGCTCCTCGTATGTTGGATTAGCCTGTAGCATTGCTTTGAATCTATCAACAGAATGACATAATAGTAAAAAGGTTTCCAATCCAGACTTATTAAACCTGAAATACTCGTTCCTGTGGTTCAGATTATACATTTACTGGAATTTGTCGAGACGTAAATCAGACCGGTGGACGTTTTGACGCCAATCAGAACATTTAATATCTCATTATCATTTTTCTTTTAACAGCCTGCTAATCGTGTGTAATTTCAGAAAGCTATTTGTTGGTGATGATGATACACGTTACTCATACTGGAGGGGTTACGATGCACGCCATGGTGGTAAATTGTCATGGTCTCAAACTACAGACAGTGAAACCACAAGAGACAAATAATAATCAAAATTGGTTTAAATGCAAAGTACCACGCATAGCGTTAAACCAAACCTCAGTCAGCACATGACCCCTACAGGCCATTATAAAACGGGTGGTTCCAGTCCTCAAATCTGATTGGCTGAGCCAATAATGCAATAAATACAGATGAATATAAACAGTGAGCCCATTTCCAATGCACACTAAGCCTGTTGCGGCTGTTGTTTACAAATTGTGTTCTGTAATTTGGCCACTAGATGACGTTTTTTTGATTGTTACTCGGCGATCAGCGTTCATTTTCAAAACAATGTTTTTTTTATAAAAGCAATAAGGCACTTGAGGTTGTGTAGCATTCATTAATCCATCCACACATTAGCTTCCACTTATTCCTCTACGAGGGTCGCGGTGGGGTTCCCCATGCACATTCATTGGAGATTGTCCATGGCAGATACACCCAGGACAGGGTGCCAATCTAACGCTGGGAATACCCACATGCTATATGGGGCAATTTAGAGCAGTCAGTTTACCTTGAATCCATGTTTTTTGGAATGTGGGAGGAAACCGGCGAACCCGTAGAAAACCCAGTGCTGAAAGGCGAGTGTGCTAACCACCAAGCCACCGTGTGTATTATTGTGAATTATAAAACGGATAGTTCCGGTTCTTAATTCTGATTGGCTGAGCCGCTTGTTCCTAATTGCTTTATTAATCACTGTAACTGTACTTTGTAACGGGCCTATCAACACCTCTTTTTCGAACATTTACATTTGGAGGAAGCAGATGCTTTTTTATCCAAAGTGATTTCCAAGTATCCCAACATTGTTTGGGTCAGAACACAGGACCAGCATCCCTAAAGCAATGAGGGTCTTACTCAAGGAGCCACATTGGTAACTTTTTTTGTGGACCTTGGGTTTGAACACACAACCTTCTGAATGGTAGCCCAACACTGTAACCACTGAGCTGCCATGCCCACCCGTGATTTATTTACAATAATCATGCCCTCCCGTGCCTTATTGCGTTATCATCAAGCAACTGTGTCTGTGGACAGATATTAGCTGTGATAAGAGTGTGGTAACTCAGAGGTCTGGGTGTTGGACTATCAATCAGAAGGTTGAGGGTTCACCAATATGAGTCCTTGAGCAAGACCCTTAACCCTCATTGCTCCAGAGTGCTGCATCAACCCTGTGTTCTGATCCCAACCAAGTTTGGATACTTGTAAGTCGCTTTGGATAAACGCATCTGCTAAATAACTAAATGTAAATGTAATTAGCAGGAGCCCTGGTCCTCCCTAGATGCCCCGCATAGGAACCTCCATAATGTTTGCAGACATTGTGGATGAGGGGAGATGTTCTCCAGCTAAGCCAGAGTTTCTCTCCATAATGCTCTGTACTCTGGCTTGCGTCTCATTGGTTTGGGTCAGACGTCCAATCACGGCGCATGGCTTTTCGAACCCCGCATTTGACATTCTGCAAAGTCTAATCCTCTATTCTACACCATCAGACATTTTCTGCTCAAAGCCCAAGTGGATGGAAATCTGACCTTATCAGCATTTTCCAATTGCTAAATTTAAATAAACGGTTCGAATGGAAACTCGACTGCGGCCTATGATCTTTGGAAACATATAGGGCTTTTAAAATATCTGCAGATTTATCTTTACTCCATTCAGTGGAATGGGTTCGACTTACAACTATGTAAAGCTGCTGTGAGACATTTTCCTACCCGCTAAAAGGTCATACTTCACATGTAGCACACTTAAGAGAGTAACCTGGTTAATCTCAAAATCTTTAATATAGGAGTTTAAAATCGGGGCGGCATTATTAACATTTCCCGACATTATTCTATCAGTCTCCAGTTTACTCATCAGTATGTCTAGGGGGGAAGGAAACCGTGGTTTTGGGAGTTTAATGGCACAGGGAGGACATGCAGACGACACCCCAATCAGGAGTCAAACCCAGGACCTTGTAGCTGGAGGTGGACGCTCGGACAGCTTCAGCGCCACCAGCTGTCCAAAGGTTTTACAGTGCTGTAGATTTGGAGTTGAAGGTTCAAGCCCTGAACATCCAGGTCCTCGGGTCTGTAGGCGAATCGCCCGACCTTTTTTTTGGACTGTTCGAGGGTTTAGTCTTGTTGGTAAAGTCAGGATGTAAAGGTCAGTTGTGAGTCAGTCACAGTAACGCGAAAACGCTCTGCTCTCAGAGGAGTTCACCAGAAATATGCGACTTCCATGACGATATGAAATGAGAAACCAGGAAAGCATTTCATCGTCAGAGAAGTTGCTTAAGATGGTTGTTGCTGTAGCAGGTGGCCTTGCTTCTCATGAAAAACAGCTCCGGCTCTGGCACTGACACAAGTACCAAGGTCCTGGCCTCCGCTGCGGGCGTTGCAGTGAAACGGGAAAACATTTCGGAGCAAACTAACGGGACGGACGGACGGTTTTAGAAGTTTCACCACATAAATTGTCCGTGTTTTCAGCTCCGTGGTCCTCTGATGATCAGGACCATGGACAAAGCAGGTATCATTAGGGTGGTGGATGATTCCCAGTACTGCAGTGACACTGACATGGTGGGGTAACAGATATGAGATGGTTCAGCTGATGATCTGAATCCTTCCATTTGGAAAGAGTGACTCATTCTAGAACCACCCGTGTGAATCTGAAGGGAAGTGCACGTGCGAAAGCTGACCCCTCACTTAGAAGATCACTTTAATGATCCATCCATCCATTATCTTCCA
>JAOUQT010146496.1:0-30525 GCA_025769995.1 Xyliphius kryptos | reverse complement strand
TGATGCACCACAGTGGCTTATGTCATTAAAGTACATTAAGGAAAACTGGTTTATTCCATCAAATCGCATTTTTACACATACTTGTCATGTGATAACAAACATGCATAATTTAGTTTCAAAAGTTTAAAGCCATATGCTCCTTCCTATGATTAGCTACTCATCAGAAACTCTTGAAAGACATAGACTTGTGCAGCGTGTGTCCCACTTCCTGGCCTCTCTTTCACATCTTTTTCTTTAGCAGAGAGCAGTGTGCTGTCCATTAGTGTGAGAAATCAGTTTCATCACATCAGGTTTGGACATCACGTAAACTTCAATGCAACAAAAGCTACTGATAGCTTCCTCACCATCCAGTCTTGCATAGACACACAGGTGTGAAGAAATGTTACCTTTGTGCTGTAATCTTTGTTCATCCTTTGTGAAATTGTCTTTATTTTAATGTATTATTATTTTATCTCTAACACATAATAGCTTCTTTTCTATACTCATACATTATTTAGTTATTAAGTGGATGAGTTTAAATACTTGAATGGAGAAATGAAGAATGTGGTAGAGAGGTAAAAAAAAAAAGAGCGTGCAGGGTGAAGTGGATGGTGTAGAATTGCAGGAGTGATCTGTGATTTTACAGTTTCTGTCAGAGATGGAAAGGGAATGTTTACAAACAGGGAATATTAGATTACATTAAAGTTTATTGTCCTTAAGCAGAGTACAAAATGAAAAGATTTTTAGAGGCATGTTCCAGAGATGGCATTTTGGAGACAAACTTTGGGAGGTGAGATTGAGGTGGTTTGGACAGGTGCAGAGGAGAGGTGAGATTTATACTGGCAGAAGGATGCTGAGAATGGACCCACCAGGTGGGAGAAAGAGAGGAAGGTCAAAAAGAAGGTGTAAGGATGGGGTGAGGGGGGATGCTTAGAACAAAGCAAAAAAAAGCTTTATTTATTAGTAGCAATCATGTCAAAAGTATGTGGACACATACCTACAATAAAGGTATGTTAGAAGGTCATTGGTTTGTGGTTAAGCTCCCTGGTTCGATTCCCAGTTGCACCAAGTGCTATTGGCTGAAACACTTGGGCAAGTCACCCAACCCCTATTGTTCCCCTGGGCCGCCCACTGCTCTAGGTTCATGTGCTTACTTCACAAGTGTGTGTATATGTGTGTGTGTGTGTGTGTGTGTGTGTGTTTCACAGCACGGTTGGGTTAAATCTGGAGGACAAATTCCTCTGTGTGTACGTACAGCAGTCAAATGGATTACTTAAAAATATTAATCATTTTTATTTATAAAGATACAATTTTAAATTTATTGAAAATGAAGCCATATTTTACAGAAGGGTGGTTTAGTACAAACCATTTGTTTATAGAAAGAAATCCCATCATGGTCAAAATTTTATGTCAATCTGTTTTTGACGTATTTAACGCAGAAATTTACAAGATCTGTCAAAAATTGCTGGATTTTAGTTAAACTTTTTTTTTATATATATAATTTTAAATGAAAGGCTTGTCATGTGATACCTTTAGAGGATTTAGTTAATTTAATGTGTTAAAATGGAATTATAAAGTGTACCTAATTTAATTTCTGCTACCCTCATCCCCTGCAATGGCATAGTTAAACCACCATCACCAAGTTCCCAACAGTTAAGCACCGCTGGTTTCAGCACGCTAGTCATGTTTTTACAGCTTTGCTTACCCAAAATTGTTTATTGACATATAGTCTAGAATGTTCATGTTTAAGTCCATTTTTTATTTTGTGAAATATAGTCATTTATTTATTCACAAAGATTTTCCCTCTTACCCAAATGTACTAACATGCAGCTGCAATGGAATGGAAAAGCTATTAAGCTTTTTTTTTTTTAAATGTAAACTCTGACCGCACTTTTGCCTCAGAAACATAAGGGAGTAAGGAAAAACCAAATGTGTGTGCATGCATAGCGTCAAGACGAGTTATCAACTCCGACAGCAGTACACAAAAACACATTGCAGCAGGTCTGAAATATGTAGCGTAGGCCCTGCAACACCAGGCTGTGACACCAGGGAAGGAGTGAAGCCAATAAAACTCTCCCAGCAAACTGTGGGACTGACCAGTGAACAAAAAGGGCTCATTTACAACAGCAGAGTGGTGGGAAGTGAGCTTGGGGTGACAGACTCAGCGTAGCATAACTCTGAGAGCTGTTAGCATTAAGCTAGTCATAGGCTACTTACTTATTATTCAAGCGTGTTACAACAATTTAATACATAATAGCCAAATTGTTTTTTAAGATATGTGTCTAATAAAAAGCAGGCTGTTTATCCCCACAATGTCTGGTTTAACTGGGCTTTCCATGTCAAGAGTCAAGTCAAGTGAATAATCGGATGCAGACGCCCCTGCGCTGAGGATCCATTGAATAAGTTTAACTAAGGTCAGACTGTTCCAGTGTGGGCATAAGCCAGACAGACTTGTTTTGTCTTTGTGCATCACAGACAGCATTAAAAGCCAAGTCCCATGTTCATAACATCAACTCAAGTCTACTCAAGTGGCATTTAAATTTGACTTGCTTCTCATGTACAGTATGTCAAATTTTCCATAAGCATTTCATCTTAAACTGCATGAATACTGAAACATCAGCTGATGTCATTCCGATGGTTCACAGCTAAATTAAATCATTAGTAGGACAAATGGACGAATAAGTCATGTAATTAATTTACAATAATACTTAACTTACTGCTAAACGTTACCCTGTCCTAATACAAATACAATGAAGTGTATTGAGTGACATCTTATCATAAATACAATAAAATAAATATAGCATTTATCAGCATATTCTACAAGGATGCGCTTCCTGATGCAACCCTCCTTTTTATTGGGAATTGGTTACACTGTAAAGCTACCAAAAGATGTACTATTGTTAAAAGCTCTATACTCTGAACTTCGTAAAATTTTTATAATGTTACCTAAAAGCTCTGTTTCACTTTAAATTAATTATCCAAAAGTGTGAAACAAATAGATAGATGCTTTATTAATCCCAAAGGGAAATTCAGAGCAACTAGCCGCTGTTCCATATTGAAATAGAAATACAAAAAGAATAAAAATGTAAAATTAATATAAAACTAAAATTAAAATATAGAGTACAAAAAAACAAAAGATTATAAATGTAAGCAACTGAATTTGAGACCGACTCGTTTGTAAGTTGTTTAGAACAAAAGCATCTGCATAATGACAGAATGTAAATTGAATGTACCTGCAAATGACACTGTGGAATGTGCAAACCGCCAGTCCAAAAATAATGGTAACTCCAAAAACTTTTACAAAATAAATACTGTAACCTTTTTAATCCATACTTTTTAAGGCGTAAATGAAACATTAAATGTCTGTACAGGAGCAACGCCTTACAACCTTTTAGTGTTTTCCCTGTTCATGTGAGTCAACTAATCAGATCATTATTGAGTTAAAGTGGGTTCCAGCAGTCTTCCTAAATCCTCAACAATTTGTCTCCCTTAATGCAGGTGATTTGATGCAAATTCTAAATAGCATGCAGGAAAAGATTCCACATAGAGGTCTGAGTATAAAAAAAGCTATAAAAAACAGAAGTTGACTGACAGCCTGGAAAAAACACCCTGCTGGGTTTGTCCAGAAACCTTAAAAATAAACCATGGTCTTCTTATTACCCCTGGAGCAACAGTAGTTCAAAGGAACTCCCACACTGATCCTGGAATATACCACTGAATCAACTAGACATCTAAAGAAGAGAGGAAGTATTAATGAAGGGATAATGGCTGTGTCAGTAATCCAGACTTAAACCTCGGCAGGAAATAAAGTCAGCCCTAGACCACCAGATGAGAATTAGACCCTCCTGGTTTGACAGAAATCTATTGGGTTGATTAAATTTCAAGTGGTACAGATGTTTTTTATTTAACCTGAGCTGCAAAGACATCTTTCCGTTTTCTCCTTGTTTTATTATCCAGGCTTTCTTTTTTAATAAACCAGCGCTCAGACTATTCGTTAGTCAATACATGCAGAGATTAGAATCACTTTCTCTTTTCTGCAGACACCATGATCTAAATATTCTCCTTCTCACTGTGATGGATGACCTAAGCCAATAATGTGGTGCCTCTGAAGGCAGTGATAAATTACTCCACGTCTAGCCTTTTCAGTACTGGCAGACAAGGGGTGAGCACGAATTCGAAGGCATGCAACAGCCAGAGCCAAGTTCAGCACCAATGTGGGGAAGGGTGGCCAAAGGCAACATGGCATATTAACAGAGCTTGCGTCATGTGGGGAGGGGTTCTAAAGGTTATTATATATATTTTCTAGATCTTTACCGACTTGGAGATTTTCTTCATCTGTGAGATTTTCTTAATCTTGGATATTGCTTGGTAGTCATTGTTTGAGAAGGATTTTGGCTCTGCAATTTTAAACACTCAAAGATCTTTTGTTGTTCTTGTAAAATATAAAGAAATTTTGGGTTTAGACTGTCATAAGGTTTAATTTTCATAATACTTATACATGTACTAATTAAAACTAATGGGCACCATATTAAAGAAGCCTGTCGTTGGTCCATTGGGTTGAGATTTTTTTCTCTCATGGTAATAAAATCAGAGTTGAATCATTGGAGTGTCGTGCTGTAATATAATGTCTAAATCAGTTAATCGTTTGTTCACATTTGTTTCAGTCACTGAGATGTGGTTAAATGCCTCAATAATTCAAACCCTAAGCAGTTGCATTAAGCCAGACAGTTTTAGATCAATGAATCATTTAACAAAGACCAGGATTCACTGTGTTAAAGTTCAACAATGTTTGAATTATACACATTTGACATATTTGAGATTTAGCTTTATTTTTGGAGTCAGTTTAAGTGACTAAGGTTTTCAGCATGGACTTTTTTTTGCTGTTCATTTAATACTGTATAGCAGGCATGCCCAATACATCGATGGCACAGTGTACATTGGTAGATCGCCGTTTAACAATCCACGCGTTCTGAGATGGGCAACTTATTGGTTAGCATGTTTACTTCTCAGCACTGGGGATTCCTGGTTCGAAGTCCAATCTGTGTGAGTTTCCTCCGGGTTCTCCAGTTTTCTCCCAAAACATGGATTAAAATAGCAGAAAACAAATGAATAAAGTAAAGAAACTAATAACTTGTGGGCAACACAATGACTAGGTGGTTGTCGGGTCTGGTTTTAGAGTTTGTATGTTCTCCCGGTCTATGTGGTTATTTTTCAGTCTTTAAATATGTTAGTATGTGAATTAAAGCTACTACTGTTGTCCAAAAGTGTGTTTAAATGTGTTTGTCACTAAGTGTCTGCGCTGCTAGGGTGTATTTCTCCTTTCCTCCTCCCTAAAAGCACCAGTACAGGATTTAGCTCCTCCCATGGCTTTGATGAGGACAAACGTCTTCGAAAATGAATGATCTAATGACTCGCGGCATGAAAAGACTCCAGTGTTTCATCTTTTCATCCCACAGTTTGGTTTGGACTGAGACGCTTCTCAGCTTGTGATGATTTGGGATGAACCTAATAATCTGGAGCGAGTGATGATAATAAGAAAATGGTGTGTTTTGTCCTTGTTCACATTTAATGTGGTGTGGAAGAGTGAAAAACAGATGCAGCACTCCAGCTGAATCTCCAAGACAGATGTTCCATTTGCGTGCATGATCACTTCATAAGTCTCAGACTGCTAATATTCTGCACACTGAATGGTGCAGACTTGCTATTTTAAGGAGCACAGAATAAGGGTTTTGACCTAAATCTTATTGATTTTATTATAATGTAGTTCAAATCAAAGTCCATCAGCAGACTTCTTTGACTTTTATATTACAACATAGATGATTGTAATAACATTGTGCTGTTATAGCAATAATATAATTCCGATTAGGACTTTTTTATTCAAAAAGAAATCACATAAAGTTCTATAATCACATAAACATTTCTTGTATTTATAAAACACCTTCCATTTGTAACTTTACAGAATGTGATGATAATACTGAAAGTATGTTGTATTGATGTGCATTATGGAAGTCCTCGTCCTGGCATAGAGATGTGGGCAGGAAGTCTTGGCATCTGTCACATAGCACACAAGCCTCCAGAGGCCACAACATGGCACATGTGTTCTTGTGCATGGGGCAGAGGGGAAACTTTTTTCCCTCCAAATAGAGCAGCAGGCGTGGCATCTCAACAACCACAGTTCACATTGAGAACGCCTGGCGGCCAGGCTGGAAAATCATCACCGCCTGGTACTCAGCAAACAAGCCCACCATGAACACCCAGAAATCTCACAAATCTGCATTTTTTCTGAGAAACAGACAAGACGCTTTTCATATGAATCAAGTGTCTGCCTTATTTCAGACTTAACAGCTAATATAAAGAGAAAATTGAGTTTTAACATGGATCCCGAGTAGTAAAGCAGGGATCCTGAGAAAGCCATTTAAAAGTCAATCAAGTAAATCTCGGCTTCTTAACTTCACTTTGTGTAAAGTCACTAAAAAATTAAAAAAATATTATTTCACCGTCTTAAAAACATAAATTAAATAATGTATGTTTTTTTTCGTGGTAACTTGAAAAGAAGCTTCTTGTTTGGTCTATATTTTAGAGTATATTTAAGTATTTGGTATAATTATTTGTCTTTTTGAATTTGAATATGTTTAGTTAAAAACACATTTCAAATAATTTACTTTCTTTTTTTACTTTCTTTTTACTTTAATTTTACTTTAAGCTGACAGCTTTACTCTGATTAGGGTCCCTTGATGTCCAGAGTCAAAAGACAATTAAAAGTTAAACACACCAGACAGGTCACCAGTCTAAACTCATTTGCTTACACATCAGTTTATGAGGAAAATAGGAAAGGACAGGCCGAGAACATGCAAACTATGCAAAGAAAAAAATGTGTTGTGCTCAAGAATCAAACCCAAGACATTCTTAATATTAGGTCCTGCACCACCACACCACCTGAATAAGATAATTACACCTGTGTAAGACAACTTCCCACAGAACCCATTTGCTGTCCCTAAAGTTTGATTAGTTAATGATACTGAAAAAACATTTTTAAAATAATGCAAAAACTACTAATGACCCAAACAAATCAAGAAAAAAAAAATAAAGTGCTGTTGTGAGAATGTTTCTTCTTAAAAGAGGAGGTGGGCAGGTCTGCTGCATCTTGAACCTCTTTAGCTTTCCTCTGATATTTTTCCTTCCACCACGGGCGTCTTATTACAGGGTTTGGACTTGGATCTCTGTCCATCACATGGAGTCACACACACACACACACACACACACTCAAAAGCCAGCATCACCTGCTGTGTCATTATGCCACCCTGTTTCTGCCTTTAAGCATATAATAATATACCAATAAACACAAATTTAAAGCAAAGAAAATGCAGCTACGACACACCTTAAACAGAGAGAGAGCGAGAGAGAGAGAGAGAGAGAGAATGATTCATAAATGGATTCCAGCTCTCATGAGACAACCACCACCTTCCTCCCCCCTCACCTCTCACTCCCTTTCTCTCTCACTCTATCTCTCTTTCAGTCCCTCATCCTCTCTTCTTACACAGAACTGACAGCTCTCTATTCCCAGTGATCTGTTGTCCTCAGGTGGAGTGTGTTTGCTGTTTGTAGGTTCTTGTTGCCTTCATCTGAACTTCTTTTACTCTCCCACTCTAAAACGAGAAACTGATCCACAAGCAGCCTGGACATGAAGTGTGTGGAGTTGTCCTTAGGACACGCTCGTCTTCTCCTGAAGAACGTCCTCCTGTGAACTCTTTACCACATGATACGGTAAGCTTCTTTCGCTCTCACGCTTTCCCTCTCTCAGGTTTTTGGCAGCAAATCAACACATATCTATAAGACAATTCATATTTGTTTGGAATGTAATTTATACTCATATTAATTGCACCACATCATAAATTGTGTTGATAAAAATATTATGTTAATCTTTATTTTAGCATCATATATCCAAAATCTGTAACAAATAAAAAAAACGTGAAAATAAATGACCCTTTTTTTTTATTCATATCCTTCAGTAAGACGTTACAACGTGGGTTGCAATAATCGTTAATCGGATTAATCTAAAATGCACTTATCTCCTCACTCTTTGTGTTCTTACCCATGAATAGGACCTTACCTTCTTAAGTGAACAACTCACCTCCTAGTTTACTAACTGATTACTGAATATTAATTTGAAATGTCTATTCACATCAAATCTTAAAAAATTTAGAGACATTCTACATTTAGGTACATGAACAAATCTGTACGATAATAAACCATTAACAAACCTCACGGTTAAAATATTATTAGCTCACAAACACAGAAATATGTTATTGGGGTGCGGGAGTTGCTTTTATGGTAATGAAAACCTATTTGCATGAAATGTTAACTAATTCCACTTTCATAATATGTGCACATGTTTGTGTAAAGTGCATTTAGGGTTGTGAAATCAATACCTTGTAGGTAACCTGAGAAGATGTACTTTGGCTGTTAATGTAACAGTTGCAAGGCTGTAAAATGTCTTAAAAACATGTTTGTAATCAATACGAGTCAAGATGCTGTATCACTTTAAGATTCTTGAGCTTGCAGTAAACGATGGTATATTTTCAGTTTCATGTGTTTTTCCAACTCAAGTTCTTTACTTTATGCTCTATATTCTTCTATTGTATGGAAGAGTGTGTTATATAAACATAATATCAATTTTTAATAATATCATTATATATTATATATAACACTATTATAATGTTTAAGGAAATTTACTTCTTGCTGCATTTAAGATCACTAAAAATTTTCCGATGAATCACTGGAACCAACCACATTCAATGTGTAGCCAGATACTAAGACTTTTCGATATCATTTTTGTGGTGGTCTATAGTGACTTTGTAATTTTGATTGTACCTCATATTTATCTGTTTGGTTAAAAAAAGAGCCTAAAAGTGGGTTTCCAGTTTGTCCGTTCAGTTGGGTGAAGCATCATCGGTTATTAGCTTTCAATGTTGTCTGAGGACAAACACCTTGATATTAAATCAGATTGGTAGTGTTTTTTTTTTTTTTTGTTTTTTTTTACCACAAATTATGCATAATGTAACAACAGATCAACAAATATCAACTGATCCTTAAAACTCACATAAATTATTGTTTAAGCTCATTACAAATGTTTGTGCAACTCCTGTTTAAATACAATGTTTTATTCATTTTCTTAACTAAAAACTGGCTTATCTTCTACAAGGAACAGACTCTCGCCCATTTTAATGCAGTTTACAAAGTAAATAAAGCACATGGGAACAAAATGATTTGGTGCTAATAATAAATTAGTCATTTCAAAAAGTTGCATTAAAAATACAGTGTTAATTTGATATTACTACATGTACAAAGCTTGTAATTTGTATGAATTATTATTTTTTTAAAAAAACAAAGAATTACAGAGAATAATTGACATATGTTACTTTATATACAGTTCCTAAATCAAAACATATGGAAGCAACTGGTCTGTGTTTTTTAACAGGTTTTTCATAGCACTGTGCTTAGTTACTTTTTTCCTACCGAGCCACCTGGCATCCACTGTCTACAGTCATCTTAGAAGTTGTTAACTTCAGTGGATTTTTTCATGTCTAGTTTAAATCAACATTTGAAAAGCATTTCTGCTTTCTTTGTAAACTGGGCTTTACATTGTCCCTGGGATGTAACAATTACACGTCATCGGACTGAATTGCTCATGACTTTAATAGAAAAATGTACCTTGACCATGTACCATCTTGACCTTGTACCGTCTAGTTGTTAAGAGAATGACTTTTACTTTGAAAAACATCTCTTTTTCCCAAATTCATGTCATTACATAACTTATAACCGCATCTCATTGAGGTTCCGGTCAAAAGTTTGGACACGCCTTCTTTTTGCTCAACCTACTGTAAAGATGGACTTTAGTTCTACAATTCCAGACTGTAGTCCATCTGTTCAGTACATACTGTGTACGTCTTCTTTCCTCTGTTCTATAATGGGCAGGACCCCAATAGTACCACTACAGATAAGGTTTTATTTAGTTGGTGCATTTTTCCTATCCCAGCAGTGTCACTGAGGTGTTATAATGAAACTATAGCAGCACTGCTGCACTAAAACCCCCTCACCACATCAGTGTCACCGCAGAACTGACAAACAATACACCATCCAAATAATACCTGTTCTGTGATGGTCCTGACCAACAGAGAACAGTAAATCAACAGTGGACACACAAAACAAAGTAAACAGATGGACTACAGTCTGTGATTGTAGTAAATGAATAATAGTGCAAGAAGGGGGCGTGTCCAAACTTTGACGGGCACAGTTCACTGTCTGGAACATCACATTTGAGTTAATAAAGCAATAAGGCACGAGAAGGTGTGAATTATTGTAAATAAACCACAGGAAAGAGGTGTTATTAGGCACGACGCACAATAACTCCTCTTTCATAAACAAAACACAGTTTATTTAAAAGTTTGAGAGAACAATATATTTTATATCGTGCATTTATACAAATGTGAAATGTGGTCAGGGTTATTGTGAATAATCTCATGGCTAGACAAGCGGCTCTGCCAATCAGATTTAAAAACTGGAACTACTCATTGTATAAGTTTAATAAATTTATTTGAAATGCAGATTAACAATTTTAATGCAGATTAACAATTTTAACAGTAATTTTGTCATATTGTTTTGAGTCACTGTGTAATAAATGAGTGGGCAGCTCATTACATCAAATCACATGGATTTTATAGTGAAATCAGCAGTTAGTTCAGACATATTGGGGAATATTGCTTACAGTTTAGCAATGTGTTTAACTTGTGTGGGCAGTGAGACATATTTGCTTAGAAATAATTTTACATGATGCAACTTCTTCTACATTTTAGTCATATATTCCATTAAAACACACTCTAAAGCTTGCGTGTGTTTGTGTGTTTAGTGGCAACAATGGTCTGTTTCTACATTCGTTAGCAACACTGCTAGTGACATAAAACCTGAACAGGGCGGCATGGTGGCTTAGTGGTTAGCACATTCGCCTCTCAGCGTTGTGGATTCCCAGTTCAAATCCCAATCTGGGTGGAGTTTCCATGTTCTCCCCATGTCTGCATGTGTTTCCTCCCACATTCCAAAAACATGAATTCAAGGTAAAATGAATGAATAAATTGTGTCCCGCAACGGATTGGCGCCTTGTCATTTATCTTCCCTGCTCTCGAGACGTTCTCGGAATGGGCATGAGGAACCTCGCTATGACCCTGGTACAGGATTAAGCGGAAGATAATGAATGAATGAATAAATGAATGAATGACACCTGAACATCAGAGGTCTGACTAATGAAGACTAAGTTGTTCAGAAAGGTACTCAAAAAATGTTTAAGGGCATGTGTACTGATTTGTATTAATGCTAATACTAATGCTAATGCTAAATTGAGTGGGAAGACTAAATCTCATAAGGCAGGGTTGCTTACTACTGTTTACATGATTTATTTCACTGAAGAATGTTCTTATGATTCAGTTCACATACTCTAAAAGAACAGTCTGAGCAAGACAGCCACACACATCTGCTCAATCACCCAATATAAAGACTTCTTTAAGAGGCCAGGCAGGCACATTTTTACTTTTACGATCAGACTGTAAACAGCACAGGATTAAAGCTCTACTGTGAGCCTTTCATTCAAGCTCACACATGCACAGAATTAAGAATATGTTGACTTTGAATAGACTGTTTACAGCGTTATACACAGCACCATGTTCATTCTGTACTTTAATCTACTGTACCTAAGTACAGTTCTGAGATTCTTCTACTATATTCAAGTACTTTGTTTTATGCTGCTCTATACTTCCACTCACGTAAATATTGCACATTTTGCTCCTCTACATTTTTTTTTGTTGTTGTTGACAATTTTAGTTACACTTGACTTTGAAGATTGAGGTTTTATACAATAAGTCCCACTCTTTCTTTTTTAAATCTTATAACACATTACAAAAAACGGTACTTGTATATATGACTTAAGATATAAAATAGCAGGTTATTCTCTTTCATTTTTGCAGCTCAATTCAATGAAATTATACAACAGCTTATAATGAATAAAAAAAAGAAAAAGGTCAAATTAGTAAAAACAGGTTTATATATCAGGACATATACCAAATTTATGTAACCAAACCATTCAGGTAGATCTGATGCTTCTGCAATAAACTGTATAGAAAGTGGTTTAAACCAACAGAAGCAACAGCATGATGCTGCTTACACAACGGCATTTCAGTATTAGTATAACAATCATGTCAAGTTTATGTTTTCATATAGTGCTTTTTAAAATAGTTCATTGTCTTAAAGCAGCTTTAAAGTGTTTTTAGCCTGAACCCCCAAAAAGCATACTGAAGCAACAGTGGCAAGGAAAAACTTCCTTTCGTTGTGTTGTTTTTAAAGAAGAAACCCTGTGAGAACCAAGGCTCAGTGAGAGTCTCCTCTTTTTTGAGACAACAATGTTCCGATTGTGTAATTATCAGGTGTCCATTTTGCAAAAATAGAAAAACAGCAGGCCTAGAAAGCGTTAACCTACAGAAATCAGGAAAAATATTTAACTAAAAAACTAATTAATACTAATTTCCAAATAATAGTTGGGCTTCAAACACAGGGTTACATACAGAATCCCAGGGGCAATCCGGATTAACGATTTATATTGGTAACTTGAGTGGACCTGGGATTTGAACCCACAACTCTTAGATTGCACATTAAGAAGTGATTCACATTTACCCAAAATGAGAGGTCCACACCCCTACTAGCTCATCCTTAATAGTCAAATAGGGAGTGTAATCTTTTAATGCTGTGCTGTAGTGACATGAGTAGGAGTGAGCTGACATTTCAAACCCAGATTGCTATGGCTGCACTAATCCCACATCTAAAGTCATATAGCATGAGCATTATCTCATCCATCGCTGAGCTTGTGTCTCGTGACCTTTTAGTTTATAACAGTCCAGTGGATCTTTGATACAATATGTAGTTGTGTATTATTTACAGTCTATCACAAAAGTGAGTACACCCCTCACATTTCTGCAGATATTTAAGTATATCTTTTCATGAGTCAACACTGACAAAATGACACTGAAAAGTAGTCTGTGTGCAGGTTATAGAACAGTGTTAATTCATTCTTCTCTCAAAAAGTCTTAATATACAGCCATTAATGTCTAAACCTCTGGCAACAAAAGTGGGTACACTCCTTAGTGAAAGTTCCTAATGTGTCAATATTTTGTGTGGCCACCATTATTTTCGAAAACTGCTTTAACTCTCCTGGGAATAAGTTTACCAGAGCTTTACAGGTATGCTTACAGGTAAGCCACTGGAAAACTTTTCCACTTCTCCTTGATGACATCACGGAGCTTGAGGATACCCCAAAGGTGTTCTGTTGGGTTTTGGTCTCGAGACATGCTTTGGAGGGAAAATGACAAGCAAATGACAAGGGGTGTAGTTTCTTAGTAGTATACTCTCTTTTGTTGCCGGTGGTTCAGACATTAATGGCTGTACATTGAGTTATTTTGAGGAAAGAATAAATTTACACTTTTATATAAGATGCACACAGACACTTTTTCATTGTGTCATTTTGTCAGTGTTGTCCCATGAAAATATACATAAATATCTGCAGAAATGTGAGGGGTGTACTTACTTTGTGATACACTGTTTTAGCCTGGTAGACTCCTGTTTTTTTTAGCTTTCCTGTTACCACAAAAAGTGCACTTATGCTAAATACTCATTTATATTCCTACAATTACAGACTCTCAAGCTTCTGTATACAGCAGATCTGTTGAACCCATGCTCTTAAGCATGGCTCTTAATCTCTTAATCTAATAAAATTACAAAGGAAGCATACAAATTGCAAATTAATATTAGCTTTATTTAGTACCTGTAGCTAAAGCTAAGATTGAGAGGTTTAATCTGGTGTCAGATGTTGCTACCATTTAATCTAATCTATCAGAGCATAATTATATGGTCTCACCATATAGTAAGTGAGTAACTGAGTGATATCAGTAAGGGTCCAGTTTCACTGATTGAGGTAGAGAATAATGGTAATCTTATCAGATATAATATTGTTTTACTCCATACCCTAAATGGTAATTTCTTATGTTATTTACATTATTGTTGTTTTAAGATATGGATATTAAGCCTGACACGTTGTAACTCATTAGCATGAGTATGAAGACAGCCCTAATGATGTAATCACAACATTCCAAGCTCTGCATGTGTGCATGTGGTTGTTTATATATACTACTTTTAAATATATTCATATAAGTCTTTTTTGTTTTATTTTTTTAGGCTTTGGCTTTTGCACCGTTTACTTTGCTTTTTTGTGATCTGATGTAGGTTGGAAAATTCAGTAAAATCAATATTCAGTCCTGAATTTCTTTCACGGTGTTTTTTTTTTTTTTTTTATGAAGATGAGTCTCCACCATTATACCCTTTCACAGATTGCATTGTGCTGCTTTAAAATGTGCTTTTCGAAGAGCACACTTGCACATGATCAATAGCACAGTGATTTTAAAGGAAATGCTGACCAAACTGCTCTAATCCCTCTGTCTGGCTTAAATTGAAACAGAACTGCTGAAAATATGATTTAGCTCATTTGGTAGGGCACGCACAGAGTCTGTGGTCTGTAATGAGAGAAGAGATGGAAAATCTCTTTAAAAGTCATGTTCAATGGCACTCCGGCTGGAATAAGAGAGAATCAGACAATTTGGGGGATGGGGAAACATAATCAAGCCATTATAGGGCCAATGTGAGGGTGGCTCAGGAATTTTCCAGTAGAGGATAACAACAATGAGAAGGCAGGCCACTTTCTTTATCTACAGTCTGAAGCAAAACTTGTAATGCATTTAAAATTTGTCTCTCATAACTTTTTTGGTGTGTGAAATCAATCCAGTGTACAATGGCAAATAAAAATCTCACAGATTCCAACAGTAGAGGAGGGAAGTTAGTAATTGGACAGTAAGTAGTTTCCAGCCTTAAACTATAAGTTTTGAGTTTTCATTTTCCAAATTGTATGAGTATGTGGATCATACTGACATACCTGTAGCACAAACCAGGCTCATCTGCTATTTAATCCCAACTCAAGCTTTCAATCTTACATGCTGCAAACATGAATCTGACATCAAGGAGTGCTTAATTACATTCCAGCTTTAAGTAGATAATGTTTCTGCTTGCCAATTCTTTTTCTAAGGTGATTATTTCTGGCCCTGAGGTTCATGTCTTGCAGTGATGGGTTGCACTGAAAGAGAAAACAGCCCTCCAGTCGAGGGCAGGTTACCGATGACAGCTAACTAAAATGGCTATAATCACTGTCAAGTGCATTGTAACATATCCATTTTCTGTATGATTGGTTTAAAATGTCAAATTGCTGTAGTGCACTATATAATCATATGCATATGTAAACCTGACCATCACATCCAGTTTTTAAACCATTTGCATCTGAAAAACCTGTGCTCATTCAGTCAAAAATACTTTGCTGTCAATGTTCCAATTCATCCCAATTTTGGGTGTTTGCTTGGGATGGTTTATATTGTATTTACAGATATAGGGCTTTGTGGAATCAAACGAAACTAAAATAACATTACTTTTATTTGTAAACTGAAACAATAACAATGAAATAAGATTTAAAATCAGGGTTTGGTACAAAATCAGTTTAGCATAAACTCTACCTTTGTTTGAAACCCATGGACACTTAGGACCCAGTCTGTTCAATTTATTTGCAGTTCCAGATTCCTACCAGAGAGGGCTTTAAGACTCCATCCATCTATTGTCTTCCGCTTATTCCTCTACTAGGGTCCCGGTGGGGTTCCCCATGCCCATCCAGGGAAGAACATCTCGGATGCTGGGCATATACACCACATTCACTCACACATACAAACACACACCATACAGGGCAATTTAGAGCATTCAATTTACCTTGAATCCATGTTTTTGGACTGTGGGAGGAAACCGAAAAAAACCCACATGGACACTGGAAGAACGTAGAAACTCCACCCAGATCAGGATTTGAACCGGAAATTCCTACTATAACTACTATACTTGAAAATATACTTGTTGCCTGTTAAAACAAGTACGATATTCCCAAATTAAATAATAATTATTATTTTATATTTGATATTTTAAGCAGGTATTGGTGAAAATCCTGCCTGGTTCAAATTTTATTTTAAAATAGTAACATATATTGAGACTGTGTTGAATCTGACAGGCAGATAATGTAAACGAAGTTTACAAAATGTGTTCTAGTCATGGGAACATTAGACACAACCTTCTTTAGCTATCCGGAATAGATCGTTTATGGCTTACTAGTTTCTCTTTTACATGACGGGCTTTTTTTTACGTTGTGCTAAATAAGAAAATTAAGCATGACATGGAAAATGTTCCGTTAGATTTCAGCTCCTTATTGTCTGTTATTAATCAGTTTAGAATTTTGGTTTAAAGTCTTAGCTGCAATATCTACTGAATACGAGTCACAAATCCTCTTTTTCTCTTTCTTCCTACAGGGCGAAAGCCATACTGAAGCAGCATCTGATCTGCAGCTGATGGACCTCCTGACACGGCAAGCTTGCTGTGGTGGGGAGGGTTCCTGGCACCGTGATTTGGTGGACAAACAGAAATAAAAATCACATTGCCAGGGATTTCCACCCCTGCACAGCTCCTGCACGGCCGTCTGCTAGCTTCCTTTTGACTGGCATCGTTCCATCATGGGCTGTAAAGAATAGTGCTACAGAATTATTCAAAATGTCACAAGGTTCTTTATTGTCATAAATATCTTTGACTTTAGGAGCATAACTTTGACATGAGCTCTCTGACACACACGCCCGATGCTGAGCAAGTCTCCGCACGTTGGCCTGCTGCTCTAAATGAAAGTCCTTGTTTTCTCAAGCTCTCAGGCATTCGATCCCTTTGACCTCAGCTTCTTTTGGTATGCTTTCCAAACTTAATAACACAAGCAGTGAGTCATGTTCTTGACAACAGTCTGTTGGGATGGTTTGATGTTGTTTTTTAAGGTCTCTAAACCAAAACCTCTGTTACATGCTACAGAACGGAGGATGCAGATATAGAGAGGCAATTTGGTGCAACATCCAGTGTCTTCAAAGTTCATTACTGATCAGATCGCCACTTGCTCAAGGCTCAGAGCTTAGCTAATTGGTGAGCATTGATCCATTAAATGTACTGTTCACAGTGGCTAAGTTCAGCGTCTGAGACGAGAGCATTAGCAGGATGTTCGAGAAGCCATTTGGATTTCAACTCTTTTTCTAATGGGGGGATGATGATAGATCGGAGTGGTAGGTGCTGGTTGGCCCGGTCTGCAGGTTGACACAAAGGTACAATGGTGGGTGTTGGTGGTTGAATATGCTTAAAATGTCAAACCAGTCATGTCATGGCAGTTTTCCATCCACTCTCTCCAAAGAGCTATTCTGGCACTTACTAAGAATTTTAATTTGCATGGCATCCTGAGCCACCCACAAATTTCAAACTGAGCAGCGGGTCAAGTCCAAGAAACAAGCGGCTTGTATTTCATTTCGATTTTAAGACTTTTGTTTGTTTTATTAATTTCGCTGCATGACTGGTGTAGATTGTCTTCTGTTATTACAGGATAGTACTTAAATGTCAGTCAACTTGGAAAACCCATATTTAACAAAATGGAGGCATGTTATGGGGTAAATATGAAGGATTACCTGTGCAATACATCAACAAAAAGTGGGGTTCATCATCAAGCTTATTAAATTGACCTGTAATTAAATAATGAATTGAATAAATTCTGTGAATTGGGACTGCGATGGTGCTATTCTTAAATCATTGGTCGTAAAGTAAGTTCTTAAGTGAATTTAAAGATCTGATAATGTTATTAAACTTCAACAAATATAAAAAACAAAAAGTTTAACACACTTTAGTTAATATTCAAAGTGGACCAAAGTATTAAAACACCTACTTTATAACACTGACAGTAGGATTTATAACATCTCATTGTAAAATGTTACTGCTTGCAGCTATAACAGAATGTGGAAAGACTTTCTACAAGATTTTGGACTGTGTCTGTAAGACCAGTTTCAGATAAGCATGTGTGTGGGCCAGTCCAGTTCTTCCACATCAAACCCATGATACCTTTCTTTTATAAAACTGACCATGCTGCACAGTCATTGTGGGTTGCCCATTCCGTTACCACAAAGTCCAAGCATGCATAGTAATGTTCTTTATGTTATAGTAAGGTTGAGGTTAGAGCTTTATGTGGACCAGTCCAGTTTTTCCACACCATGCTTATAGCCATGATTTTACAGACCTTACCTTGTGCAATAGGGCGCAATCATTCTGAAACAAGAAAATGTTCTTCCCCAGACTGTTCCACATTTGCAAGTTGTTGATAGGAATCTACTGAGCAGGATGAACCTCGAGTACAGTCATAATTGCAGGATAAGCTGCGGTGGGTGTAATTGGGTGGTGTAGACCTGGAGTTTGGTTCCTCTGTGTTTAATAAATGGTCTGTGCCTTGCCTTGATCCACATTGTGTGTTTATCATCATGAGCAGGCATCAACCGGACTAAACTGGAATGCTTTGATTTATCCTCTTGTAAACAACCTTAAAAAATGAATATGAGAGCCTTTTTCCTCCATGCACACGGCTCCAGCATCGTCTGACATCAGCTCTCCTGGTACTATGACAAGCGGCGTGCCCTTCTGCCAAACATCACTCTGGCATCTGCTTTTTGGCACCTTCGCCTGCCCCATCCCCACTCCACCTCCCCTATATTTCCAAGGACACAATGGGAGGGTGGAGAACATGCCTGCAAAACCTGCAGCTGTAGTCATCATGCTGCACAACATCCTTACTGCACACGGAAGGAAGAGACAGTAACTCACATAAAGAGGCAGCCAAGTGTTTCTATTCATGATCTGTTTTCTTGGTTCTGCTAAGTCACGCCCTCGGCCCACCGTAAGCTTTTCTAACTGGTCCACACAGCAGTATATATATATATATATATAGACTAAGACTATGCGTGATATGGGATATGCGTGACGAAGCCCCACCCCTATTTTTCCTGATGCAGCCCCACCCATCTTAACATTGCCACCGCTATACATGAAACAACAATTCTTTTAATGTTAGACAAATTCCTGCTTCAGGTAACTGTTTCTTTCTTTCAGTCGCATGTTTCAGGAAAAAAAGTAATCAACAAAGCTGTTGCTCCCAAACTTTGCAACATGCCCGTAACCTTCGTTTGCCATTGGGATACCTTTAAAGAGGTGCTATCTATTGTTCTTAGTCACAGAAGCATAGTTATACAGTCTGCACAGCAATACACTGGGGAAGGGCTCAATTATGTGTTGAATGCTGCTCTGTGTAGCGGTTCTCAAATGGTGGGTCGGACCCAAAAGTGGATCCCAAACACGTTATGCGTGAGCCGCAGACAGCTTGTAAAAATAAATAAAATTTCAAATAATTCAAAAATAGTAATGCTTTTCCAATTTTGCACTTGTCTTTTTTCTTGAGGAAAAAAAAAGTTTGTGACTTAATGACCATGAGAACATGTGGGTCCCGAACTAAGACCAGTTGAGAACCTGTGGGCTGGTGTTTTAATATTCAATAAGGATAAGGAAAAAAGACTTCGGATCCTCCACCATACTAGTTATAGGAACTGCGTTTATAAGAGCACCCTATTGCAAAATGTATTTCTGTAACCCATGGGGTTAATTTCAATGCAATTATTGTGATTATGTGTGTGTGTGTGGGGGGGGGGGTTCTGGAATCATTTATTGCTTATTATTTTAATGAACAGTTTTTTATCGTTAAAATGTTTTTTTCAGATCCACATCCTACCTGTTCAATGTTTCTTACTGAAAGCTGTATTAAAGAGTCGGTGGGTCGAGGCCTCCAGTGCCTGCTGAGCTGGTATCAGTGTGTTTAGAGCAAGCTGGCTCAGCTCAGCAGGAACAGGAGTACCGGCACATCCACCCTCCAAACATACCTTCATTTATCCCTATAATTCCACCATCCATCTTATTTCTTCTCCTCCACCCCTACGAACATTGTTGAGGATGTAAAATGCACATGGCCTTGATGAAAAATAAATAATTCAGCTGCATGAATACTCTGAGAAAGTCTGCTGCTGCATTTCTAATAAGCCCTATATCTGTCCACGGCTCTGTATATTCAGTATTCCAGCCCGAGCGAGGTCGCGGAAGTGACACTGGGACTGCAGTTCCCTTGCTTACTGTAGCATCCATCCAGCCTCATGTTTGAAGCAAATGAAGCTCAAAGTCCAGCGTGGAGAAAGCACCATGTAGTAAATTTAAATCAGTGCAGCTTCTATGAAGGCTTTAAAAGAGGTTAACTTGTAATTACATTTGTTCACACTGGCTGCTGTGGGAAATGTATTTAAATTTAAGAAAGAGAGCCAATGTATTAATACATCTATATAACAAGTGTGGGTAGTTGTAGATGACGTGTTTATATAAAGGCTGGACTCTGTGGTCTGAAAATCATATTACATCACATGAGGTCATTCATTTTAAGGTCACACTTTTATTTAGGGTTGAGAGCCTTGCTCAAGGGCCCAGTTTGTTAACTTTTGCTGGCTTGAGAATTTAGGATAAAGCCTTCAAATTGATAGTCTGAGAAATGTGTGCCACACAAGTGGGAATAAGTGGTTGCTCAGGGGTTAAAGTGTTGGGCTGTCTGTCTGAAGTTTGGGGGTTTTAAAAGTTCCAAGAAAAGTCTAACAAAGTTACCAAGGTGGGCCCCTGAGCTTATAAGTTGCTTTGAACAAAAGCCTCTGCTGACTAACTGCTGTTGTATGTATATAAGCCAAGCTTCGGTTGCTCGGAACTGAATTCTTGATGCAGTTTGGGTGGGAAGTGGTGGTTGGTATGGTGTGACTGATTCGGCTTTCTGAAAAAAAGTCTGTCTTCAGTCTGCAGTCTGCTGGGGCTTCACAGACATTTGACATGAAATATGACCGGCTTCTTATTTTAGAGCTACTTTGTCACCTCCATTTGTGGAGTTGAATAATTGCTGCCATAGATCTCAGGTGCACGACTCGTCAGACCATTTTCACATGCAGGACTCAGAATAACTATAGGTTCCCTTCTGGTCCAGAGGTGCCATTATGAGGACTGAACAAAATTTACAGCTAATGTAAAAAAAAAGCCTCAAGGTTCCCTGAGATCAAATTTCACAGGGATTATTCGGATGTGAGGTATCCCACAGATCTAAAAAGATTCAGCTAATATTAAATATCTGTACAGGTAAGTGAGTAAAGTATACAAAAACAAGAAAACAATAATATGACACAAGATAAAGCTTAGTTATTCTGGAACAGAAAAAGGCCTTTCCCAAACTGTTCTCTAAAGTCCGAAATGCATGGCTGGGTACATGATTTTTCAATGGTACTAAAGGAAACACAAGAGTTTCTTAATTAAGATGTGAG
This sequence comes from Xyliphius kryptos, assembly GCA_025769995.1. Lineage (NCBI taxonomy): Eukaryota > Metazoa > Chordata > Actinopteri > Siluriformes > Aspredinidae > Xyliphius > Xyliphius kryptos. Next base: position 9,139 of record JAOUQT010146496.1, on the reverse strand, counting down.
ACCCACAACACAAATACCTAGGAATTAAAATATAACGCTCATAATATAACTATCTGCATTTTAAATAACATCAAACGCCAAAATCATGAATATTAATGTTTATTTTTAATGCAGTCCAATACAATGAAATATAATTGATCTTATATAAAATGTTCTCCTAATTCGGCACTTTATTAGCACGTATTTTGCATATGACTGAGACAACAGCTTCAGTTCCTTGGTATCTAATTTATCTGCTCAGTGTAAAGAGGACACACTAGACATGTTACTGCAAAAAACTAATATTTGAACAGCAAACATGAGTTCAGTAAAGTGATCGTTTGCTGCAGGCTGGTAGTAAATTATGCACCTGGTCCTGTGCAGTCACTACAAGCAGAGTTTGCAGACGAAGCATTAAATCTGAGGGTGCAGACTGTTCATGGTGCTAAAAGATATTTCATTACAGATTGATGATGATCTATTGTATGATAAATGTGTAGTATAAATAGATATAGTGCCTATAAATATAGCATGGTGTATACACATCGTTTAAATTTGTTTTGTAGTTGTAAATTTGTCAGTTAGTTTCACTGTACCAACTTTCACAATTGTATATTGTATAAAATTCTTGATTAGTCAGGGGAACCAAATCAGAATTATACATTTAAACTGTTCATAAAACGGGTGGTTCCGGTCCTTGGAAATCGTGAAATCCCGGTTTATTCACAATAATGCACGCCCTCTCGTGCCTTATTGCTTTAATATACTTAATATACTGCTGATTACTGCTGATGCTTAGTAATCTCTTTTCTTGAAAAAGAAAATCCACAAGTTGGTTCGAAATGGCGAGGAGGTTTACCTTTCATTTGAGGTGTACCGTAAGTTTTAAGGTGGAAAAGCAAACAGTGGTGTCAGTCTGGAAAGTTTGGTACATCACGCAAATTATTTTAGAGAACAGCAGTTTAACTGACATGCTGCAACCAGATACCATATTAGTGGTTTTATGGGCTGAATAAAAGCTGCTTTAGACTTTGATGACCCCGCCAATTGAGTATCTTGTCTAACAAGCAACACGTAATTCAAGTCTGTCTCACCCGCTGTTTTTTGTGCATACATGCCCACACACCCGCAGCAATCCATATTCAGTTGTTAAGCAACATCATTATTGTGCTTTAACCAGACATATGACCTGATGGGTGGAGCAAGTTTATTTATACAAGGGTTTGATCCCTAGATTTGAAACGGTGACAATAAATTAATGTTTATTTTTAAGAAGAAAGTGGTTTTAAAGATTTAAGTAAGGCTTCTAGAGATACAGCATGTTAATTTGGAAATAATTTACACCTTAATGATTTTAAAATAACCGCATCTAAACATTTTTGGAACTACACATAATTTTTTGGTCTGAAATGGTCAAAAAGGAGGTTTATGGATGTGGTGCTTGTGATGACCGGGGAAGAGGTCAAGATGGAATATGATCTGCTTTTTTAGCCCCGGCCAGAACAACCACAAGAATAAAATGAAAGAAAATGTATTCAAAATATTTTATATTATTGGTGGCACGTGGCTTAGTGTTTTTTTAGCTCAGCACACAAGATTTCATCCTATGGGAGAGTTTACCAACACCTGCACTGGACATTGATACCTAAAATCATGACTGGATATTTTAGACTGGACCTCAAGCAGTTTGGATTCTGTTCCTCATCTCTACTGTTTAGTAGATGATTACAGTATTGTGTCACGCTCAATTTAAAACATTCATGCTCTGCAAAATTTGGGCTGAGTTCTCCACAGTATTTTAATTTTTTAATTCGAGGATTTTATGAGCTGGAAGCTTAAATTATGTAAAAACGAAACAAATAAATACTTTAAATTGTATAAATTGTGGACCTTAAATCTATAATCTATGAAAGTTTAACATTTTTAAACATTTTAAACATTTTTAAATGGAATTATGGAAATTCCAAATTTTCCATATATTCTTTTTTTTTTTTTTTTTGGAGGGTCTTAAAATATATTATAACTCAATTTCCAAAAATCCATAAAACATTTAACTATTTGACAAATGTGTTTTTAAGATTTTAATCAAACCCACATACAAACAGTAAGTCGATCCTGAAATCCAAGCCAAACATTAAAGCTGCATAACCTTTTGATCAGATCATTAAAGGAATTTGAGACCAAAAAGCACAAATAGGTCTTTTACTTCATGTTGTCTGGGTCTCATATTTCCTGTAGACATGATGCCACAATATACTCTCTGTGTATTGTTGTGTATCCCCACTACAGCCCATCTTTAATAATATTTGCTTGCAGTTACACAGGATGAACAGAGGGGTCTTCAAATCCCAATTGAGTTCTGTACGGAAACTGCAAACATTCAACAAAACACTTTTGCCAACTTAGCAAATTTGTTGCTATATTTTCTTGCTTTTCAGACCGTCTAAAGACTTACTTCATAAAAATGCAACTAGCGACAAATCTAGAGACATTTTCAGGTGTTATTGGAGACTTTTGGAGACACATATGTTCATTTTCTCTCTGTGAGCCCCATTCGACAACACTCTCAGTGCTCAGAGAGACACGCAGCGCTCCACGTCCCAAAGCTGCCACTGACGCTGCCTCCTAATGACGGAGCTAGATGTAAATATAAATGCATTTATCTTTCACAGTGTCAGTCACTTACCATAGTGTGTGCCACTATGAAAAAAGCTAAACATATAACTAAAGAACTAAATATCTAAGAATACATTTATATAATTTAAGAAAATAGTGTAATGTTGGTTTAGACAAAGAATTAGCGGTATTTTAAGAAGCGATGGCTTATTTGAAAGGCAAAAAAAATAAGTTTAACAGAAGCAGTTAATTTGTAGTTTTGACATATTAAACATGTTTTTATTCACTTTATTCTGTGCCACAGTGTTTATTCCTTAAATGTGCGAATGTACTACTTTGCATATTAGGCGATGTTGTCATTTGGCTAATTTTTGCCAACTTTTAAACCAGTCGATAGCTATTTTCCTTACTGAAAAGATGGCAACAGTGATTAAATGTTTAACAAAAAGAGAAAAGAATGAAAATGTGGTGTGCCGTATTATTCTTGAATCAGCAGGGCTTGGTCCTGATCTCTCGAGCCAGGAAATCATTAAACAAAGAATCCTCTTCAAAAACAAATGGGTGGGATTTTGTAAATGAATCGAGTCCTCCTTAATCTCCATAAATAGAATATAATTCTTTCTCTGTAATTCACACAGCAACACACCCAGCAGGTAGAGGCCACAGCAGAGCTGCACACACACACACTCACTCACACACACCCGTCTGCTGAGCACCCAGAGGCGCCACGCTGTAATTATGAGCGGGGGTTCGGTGATCTTAGCACGCAAGGCCCATTAACCCTTCAAATCTCTGCTGCAGGTAAATAAGGGCAGGTGATTGCACAGGCGGAAGTTGCCTTCAATGAATCGGCTGCAGAAATGAATCTTTTGGGATTTGAGTTTGACACAAAATGGCAATGTGTGTAAATTTTTCTAAAAGATGAGCTACACAAACCATTCTGAAGGTCATAATATAAGGTCAATGCGCTTTCAATGTACTAAGCTCCTCCCCAAAAAAAAAGAACTGTGGGAATGTGTGTAAAGAAGAGGTTTTTGTGTGATGACACAACAAGTGTGAGTCATCTGAGGAGAATCTGATGAAAAAAAAAGATCTGCAGCGATGATATATGCTGTAAGTATGCACATTGTCAGTGCATGTTGTCCTCCATGATGATAATGGGTCTTATAATACCTTGTATGCTTTAAAAAAATACAAAAGGAATAATATTTATGTGAAAACTACATACACAAAGATTACACATACAAACACATAAGTATACTGCATATATGGCACAAAACAGTAGCTGGGTTCCACTGAGCTGCAGTAACTACCCATATAAATCAGACGACTGTTTTGGCATGGTGTGTTCACATCATCCATCACCTGCAATCGATGTGTTTGAACCTGTTGGAGAAAGTGTTCAGTGTTGTCAGTTCTGGTGCATTTCAACAGATTGATGACAGCTGATGGCAAAGCGTGAACGTTGGGCCACCCTCGTGTTGCTCCGCTCCTAATGATCCGCATGACCTTTGATACATAGTATGGAACGTTGGCAGGAAATGAAGACAAATCTTCCACACTGTTATTCCATTGTAAATGTTTTGTCTGCCACAAGTGGAATTTGGAACGAACACGTGTTCTACATTTAACACTCACATGGCACTCGGCAGCTAAGGGGGAACCTCAGTGAGGGCCATGTATAAGCACATACCAGGTGGATTCAACTGATTTATGAAGCGCTACACTGTGTGTAGTTAATGCAGATCGAGCGTCTGAGGTTTCTTAAGGTGCAAAGGGGCTTTTTTTTGTTTAAATATGAACCCCTTAATACAGAACCTTCTCAGATCCTCTAGGCTCCTGTAAAACCTTGTTGAATGCGTTTTCATTTGAGTTCACATTGGTAAATCACTGTGAAACACGCCACAGGTTTGAGAATTAAGGTATGTGGGGGACAGGCGAGTTTCTTGATAACTGCGCTTATCATCGCGATCAAGCTATCCGCGCTTTAGCGAGTCACATTCATGTAATCCTCACTTTAAAAGTCAATTCCACAATCGTGTCTCATTAAAATGTGCTCCAAAATGTTTAAAATGCCCAAAGTGATGGCTGTGTTAACAAAAATTGCTTGTTCAATTCGGGAAAGATCTCTGCTCTCCTGCTACATACAGATGTCAGATCTGCTCTGGAAGACCACATTTTAGTTCTGCAAACTGGCACCCCTGTTTCAGATGGTATGGTCGGCCATATAACATGTAACATAAGCACAAAAGTCCTGTTTAGCCATTTATGTGAGTGATGGTGTGGTAGGATGTTCTTCCGCAGCCTGGTGGTTTTGATCTTAAGTTTGCTGAATCGGCGCAGCTAAAAGCAAGCCACCAGAGCAGGTGATGTCTGGGATGTGACCCATGACCATCCAAATCCCATGGACCTTAATCTAATCAAAAACATTTCCATATTCTAAGCATGTAAACATTAGTGCTGTACCTTGCAGATGCTTTTTTTAATAAATGGGGGAAAATTCCTTTATTTAGTAGAAAGCCAAAAGCAGCTTTAAAAAGTTCAAAGCCTAAACCCCCAAGGAGCAAACCAAAGCAACAGTGGCAAGAAAAAACTCTCTGTTATGATGTTATTTATTTTGGATAAAACCATGGGAGGACCAAGGCTAAGTGGGGGACTGAGCAGCCGGGCAGCATCACAGTGTAGAACAGCCATGTACAGATTGTTAAGAAATCAGTCCATATTTCTCCATATGTGTCCATATTTCACGGTGGAGTTCCCCATGCCTGGGGAAGATACAACCAGGACAGAGCGCCAATCCATCGCTGGACACACACTCACACATCCACACACACACACACAAACATACACTATACGGGGCAATTTAAGGCATTCAATTTACCTGGAATCCATGTTTTTAAACTGTGGGAGGAAACCAGAGAACCCGGAGGCAACCCACGCAGACACGGGGAGAGCATGGAAACTCCACCCAGATCGGGACTCGAACCAGGAATGCCCAGCTCTGAGAGGCGAACGGGCTAACCACTGAGGCACCGTGCCCCCCGTCCATATTTAACAATAGAAAAAATTATATAAACTATATGAGTCCATTGAGTCCATCCTCTAGGACTGCAACGCGGTCAGTCCAACAGCAGTCCAGGTACCTTTCCATAATTGTCGTATCCACAGTGCTCCAGCAATGCCATAGACATAGAGTTTTCTACAGGGTTTCCTCTCAGAGTCTAAAAACATGGATTCAAGGTGAATTGAATGCTTTAAATTGCCTCTATTTAGTGTGTCTGTGTGAGTGATGGATTGGCACCCTGTCCTGGGTGTATCTGCTCAGCACCTGACAAGTTCTCCTCTGCCAAGAAAATCCCCCACGAACCTAGTATTGGATTAAGCAGAAGATGTATGGACTGATGGATAATAAAGGGCAGTAACGGATACTATATACACCTGTACAATATACGTATGTGAAGTGGATAGGATTTGCGTGTGGATGTTTCCCCCTTGCGTTCAATTTGTGTACTGACAATAAATACAACCAAGAAAAAAAATATTTTATTGCTTCACATTTATTTTCCCTGTAAATATATACATATATATATTGTACACAAGTTATCGTTTTCTTTTATTTATCATGTGACAATGCAAATAATGATTAAATAATGACTATAATAATAATAATAATAATAATAATAGTAAACATTTTTAAAAACCCAGTACATTTTTTGTTGCATTTCACATAAATGATATTTAAAAAAATTGATTTCTTCATTTTTTTTTCGTATGCACGTTGTGAATTTATTTAGTCCATATGTTTAATGCAGGTAGTTTCCTTTAATGCATAAATTCACTGGTCAGTTTCCAATACACACATACATAAATACATTTAGAACACTAAACAAATGCTCTTGTTCTTAATGACCTAGAAAAGTGCATATTTTTCTTTATGTATTTGAGTCCTTGTGCTGATTTTCAGTATTTGGGTCAACTGTTACAGATAAGAGCTGATACACCTAACAGACAAAGTGATTTTTTTTTACAGCTACAACAGCTGCTGCTTCTCTGGAAAACAAATTCTGCAATATTTTGTTGTCTGTCTGTGGAAATTATTGCTTATATATCCAGGAAAGCATTTGTGAGGTTGGATAAGTGTACCTGGTTCACAGTCTCCAATCTAGATCATTCCAAAAGTGTTAGGTGGGGTAAAATTCAGTGTTCTGTGCAGGCCATTCAGGTTCATTCACACTAAACTCGTTAAAGCTATACAAAAGGGCCTTCCCCAAACTGTTCATTTAAATTTGGAAGCATTCAATCAACCAAATTGCAAGTCTGCTTCTTTGTTTTTCCTATAAAAATGTCAATTCGCTAAATTTAATATCAGAATTTGATGATTGGAAGACGAGTTCAAATAATCCAAGTTTCAATGTTCTCCTTGTGTCCATGTGAATTTTCTCTGGGTTCTTCAGTTTCCTCCCAAAGTGCAAAGTGGATTCAAGGTAAATTGGCTACTCTAAATTGTCCCCATATTCTGTTTGTCCCAAGCCGGTAGGGAGTGACGGTTCAGTCAGGAAGGGCATCCGGTGTAAAACACTTGGCCAAGTCTAATATGGAAGTTCATTGCTGTTGCATTCCCTGAATATTAAAGGATAAAACTAAGCAAACTAATGGGTTCTAAGTCCTATGTCCACTTCATTTACCAATGTGGGTCCTTGAGCAAGGCCCCTAACCCTCATTGCTCCAGGGATTCTTTATGTGTTCGTTGTTCTGACCACTAAGTGGGGGGAGGTTAATCGCTTGTCGCAGACAGGCACGAGGTGGTGGAACTCAGCCGGTTCTTCTTAAGGTTCCTCTCCTGACTCGGCGGACTGGTGCTCAGGTTCCTGACTCGGTTGAAGCTGTTCCGCAGGCTGCTGTGGCGGCTCACTGACGTGCTGGATGTCTCCTTGGAAGCGAGGCTCTTGGGGCGGCAGATGCAGCACAGCAGGTTCCCGATGGCCCTGCGCAACTCCAGGCTCCCCAGAGAGTAGATCAGCGGGTTGACGGCCGAGTTGAGGACGGCGAGAGCGATCACCCACTGCGGACTGAAGAGGGCGCTGCAGAGGCGTGTGTAGCAAAAGTAGTCGACCAGGAGGAGCGCGAACAGTGGACCCCAGCACAGCACGAAGGCCCCCACGATGGAGATGACCGCCTTGAGAAGCCGCATCGAGCGCTTTTTGGTTTTCGCCACCGTGTTTCTGCGGACGTTCCAGTAGATGGCGAAGTAGAGGCCGCCGATAGTCAAGAGGATGACGAAGAAAATGATGAGGGCGAACAGGATGTAGCTTTTGGAATAAAGCGGCAGGAGAGTGGAGCATTCGCTTATGTTGCACACACAGTTCCATCCCAAAAGCGGCAGAAACCCGATGATAAGCGCCGTCACCCAGCTGAGCACCACCGTCCCGTAGATGCGGTAGGTCTTCCTCTCGGGGTTCGGCCGGTCTGACTTCATCATGGTGGCGTACCGCTCCACAGCGATCAGCAGCAGACTGAACACGGAGGCGGCCAGTGCCACGAACAGCAGACCCTCCCGCAGAAGCCAGAGGACCGGGCTCAGGCCGAGAGTCCGGCCACCTGACATGCAGATGTTCACCACGTAGGCGGCGCCGGTGAGCAAATCACTGAGCGCGATGTTCGCGATGCAGATGTTCAACCACCGCTGGCGCTTCCTCTCCCGGAACAGCATGGCCAGCAGCACCAGCAGGTTCTCCAGCACGATTAGGATGCAGAAGCAGAGGAGGACGGCGGATGCCGGGCTGATGTTGCCACTGGCGGGCGCTCTGTGCTGCAGGCGCCCGGTGTAGTTGTAGTGCAGAAGGATCACGCTGGCGTTGCTCCACCTGTAGGTCAGGGAGCAGGATTCGGGTGAGCTCAGGGCGTGCAGGAACTCCATGGTTGGTAAATGGGACTGATTGTGGGATGCGGTCGACTTTCGGTTCAAATCAAACGTCGTCGTCAATCAGAACAGTGTCCTGCAGGTTCTTGCTTTTCTTAATGCAACCTGTGGGAGAGAAATGGCATGAAGATAAAGTCTTAAAGGGAACTATTTGCCTACAGTACTTACACAAAATGGGAAATTTAGTGATGGAAAGAGAAACACCAGCGATGCACCAGTACAAATACAACCCCAGCAGCTTTTATGACAGGCTGTTCGGAAGACTTTCTGCAAGAATTTGCAGTGTGTCTGGGGAAATTTTGGCCCCTTCATCCAGAAAAGCATTTGTGAAAGTCAAACACTGATTTTTTTGGCTCACAATTGTATTTTTTAATTAATTCCAATAATGTAAGCAAGTTGTGCAAGCTGTGCACCTTCCGCTTAATGGACAGGGTCATGCTGAAAGGGAAAAGGTATTTTCCCAAATGGTTCCCACAAAGCTGGAAACATACATTACATACATTATGGTCCAAAATAATTTTAGGGAGTGGTAGCTCAGTGGTTAGGTTGTTGGACTATCAATCACAAGGTTGGGGATTCAAATCCCAGGTCCACTGAAGTTACCAATGTGGGTCCTTGAGCAAG
>JAOUQT010146393.1:0-18711 GCA_025769995.1 Xyliphius kryptos | reverse complement strand
GCGCCCGGGGAGCAATTGGGGTTAGGTGCCTTGCTCAAGGGCACTTCAGCCAGAGTACTTGGTGGGACTGGGAATCGGACCGGCGACCTTTAGGTTACAAGGCTGGTTCTCTAACCACAAGCCTACAACTGCCCCTTTGTAAGCGTTTTATAAATGCGAAAGACACCCAGGATTGTAGTTTCAACGTTACTGCTGCGTTCAGGTCAAAGAAATAAAAGAACATTTCATCAAAACGTCAAGGACTGCATTAATTAGGTCCCAGTTATTTTTCAGCCCAAAGACGTGCGGCGTCATGCAGCATAACCAAACATCATACGATTTAAGTTCAGAAGGCCGCATGCGTCACGCTGATTCAATCAGATTATATATAATTAATGACATCATTCCTTTAGGATCCTGAGTAAGAATCCAAGTTCACAAGACCTGTAATAATAAACTGGGCTCTGCTTCACGTGGAGACGGACACACGGCACCAACAACACAATTCTACATGTTTACATTAACAGTTTAAACCAGAACAGCGTATATAACACCATGTTAATGTTTTAGCTGTAATGTAGAACTGCTCTTCAGTCTATAAAGATATGATTTGGTGCATTTTCCCTCGTTTATAAACTCGAACCTGGAGTCTACCTCCATTCAAACCTGAGCTCTGCCGAGGTCTTCTCCTTTAAAAGCATCACAGAGGGAAACCAATCACAGCTTTTATTTCTGTTGCTGGTGAGGCGGGTAGAGGGCTGACCTGCAGTAGGGACGTCCTCTGCTCATTCTTCTGTACTTTGGACGACAGGTGGTGGAACTCCACAGCCATTCGTCCGAGATGAGCCAGCAGCTGGTTGGGGTTGGACTCCTGTGCAAAGATGCTGAAGGAGCTCTCGAGCTTCTGCAGCTGACTGGCCAGCTCCGTGTTCCCCTGCACATTCAAACCACAGGATTAATGTCCATTTCATCTTACCAACAAACACCACAACTCTGACGGGGGTTTTCTTCAAATCAGTTTGCTTAGTAGTTTCAGTTTTGTAACACGACCTCCTGTACAGAGGAACCAAAATCCTGAGGTCCCACTGCTGCATTTAAACATGAGCCTGTCTGCTGAAAATCACAGTATTAACGTTCATGTACATTTTTCTGGTAAATACAGGACAATTTATTGAAATCTAAAATAAATCAAACAAACTTGGGTAACGGAGTCGTTTAGTGTAAACACAAATCACTAACAGAATCAGAACGATTCATTTCCCTCAGAGGTCTGTTACACCACCTCTATATACAGTAACACCACCACAGAAACAACAAAGAAAATCTCTTTAGAACTTCAATTATTCTACACATTAAAAATATAAATATATATACATATATAATTTCATAAACATCAAAATTTCAGTAGTCATGTTCCAACCACAGACCTCAGGTACAGTGGGTAACTAAACGCGGAAAGCGTTACCACAGACATGTCGGCTTGGGGGGGGGAGTTGGGGGTGTTCGATAGGGAACCTGTTTCCACCCCTTTCATCAGCATGACTCTGAGAACCAACCTGAAGCGGTCTAACCAGTTCCCATGAAAAGTGAAAGTAAAAGTGAGTGTTGTGAACAGAGGTCTCAGATGACTGGACACCGCGTTTATTTCCATTTAATCTCTTACATTTATATTCCTTTACAGATACGGTCATTACACAATGTATTAATCCCAGTAACGACACATTTACCTCTCCTAAATCTGAACTCTACTCCTGTATGGATTCAGTATTGGTATTAAATTTGATCTTCATCACGCTCCTAAACCTGTTGCACTCTCAGATCTACAGGTTTAGATTTAGCTGAGGTCTCGCTCAGCGTTTCCTCTGAAACTCCACTGGCAGGTTCTCATTCCTGAATTTGTCCAGAGGAGAAAATCCTGCAGCTGTAAGTGCAGAGTCATCGATGTGGAGTTTCCCCCCTGAGTCACTGCCAGCGTGAGCGATCCAGAGCCACTGAGTCACTGAAGCTGAGCGGCGGGGCGGGTTGGGAACTGGACTACGCTACATAAGCACGTGTACTTTCTCAAATGAACTAACGTGTGACTCTCGAGAATTTCCTTACATCCTCAAAGAGACTCACCGTTTGGGTTTCCACCATGGTCTTCTCGTCCACGTTCACCAACTGGAACTGCGAGATTTCCTTCAGCAGAAGGCACATGATTACAACAGTTATAACCACATCATATACTGTGTTTAAAAAAAGGTCGCTCAGCGTGCCGCTCTGCGTGACCTGCAGATGAGGAGACTTACGGTGGGTTCTGTATGCATGGGTTTCCCAGTCAGACAGTCACGGGGCTCGGACCGGACCGACGCAGGGTGACTGAGGAGCTTCCCATGACCTGAAAGTTCAGAACAGTGAGTGTACATCCAGCTGATGTACTCTACCGCAGGAGTGGGCTGCATTGCTCGGCTACGCCGCTGCTGAATCATAAACACTAAATACTGTATATATATACATATATATATATATATATATAGGTCCACACGGGGGGCGTATCCGAACCCTGGTACCACAAGTCAACAGGAACTTTACAAACAGTACAACCTCTTCATTATAAAGCATACAGACTGGAAGGTTTAAGAGGGAAGAAAAACTGAGTATGAATGTTTACTCACTGCTGTTACGGCCAAAACACAACAAAATAATAATTAACCAATCAAAAGAATTCCAAAACGATGTTCAATAATAAAACCGAAGCCGTACTACACAACTGTCCTACGTTACTCAAGTGTGTGCGTGTTGGGAGGTTCTCACACAGACCTGAATGTTCCAGCTGATAACTGATCCGACTCCACTGACCTTGTGTCTCCGTCTGGACAGGCGCCCCAACACACGCGCTGGCATAACTGGAGGTGGTGGATTTCAGAGCTTCATTATCCCGGACCAGCTCCTCCACCCGCTTCCGCAGCTTCGATGCTTCTGACTGAGATTCCTCCAGCAGATCTCCTGTGGGTTCAAACAGGAGCAGAGTGAAAAACAGATGTAAACATTCCACACGTGATCTGGGTGTGAAATAATCACCGCCCCTTCATCGCTGAGCGATGTGCAGTCCAGAAAAACCACATTGTCATTTAAAACTCGTGCAGTCGCTGAGGAGACAAACAGGTTTCTGAGTCGAGCAGAACAAAACCCTCCGGAACAGAAACGCAGACAAAAATGCTAAATGTGAACACTTCATAGACGTCACCACAACTGTAACGTCTAAAACCTAAAACTAACACACACTGGTCTTAAAGTTTCAGTGAAACATCCGTCTGTGTGTTATTTCTGTAAAACATTATTTTATTCATTCATAATCTGTGCGTTTATTCACAACATTAAATAATTGAATCAGTTTAATCTAGTTCCTGGGATTGCGCCGATTTTCGGATCATGAAAATATTATATTTAAAAGAATATAGGTTTGTCCCTTCGCTAATCTAATCTAAACTATATAATCAGTACATTTAGCGGGTGAAGAGAAGGAACCGTGTTGTGACCCATTTAAAGTTCTAATACTCATCATCTGAACAGCTGCTCTGCATCATTACCCATTACCTTATTCATAGAACCCACAACACACACACACACACACACACACACACACACACACACACATTATATTTAAATAAGTGTGCTACTTGCATGACACAGCACACATCTGGAAGCTGCAACCTTCTAACAGAATAAAGCACTAACTCAACAACCTGGAGTTCAACAATAAACCAGGAGTAATCTGCAGCCTGGGGGCCCCATATATGGCCCCTGATTAACTTGATATGGCCCATCGGACAGTTCCTCGATTTACCTGCCTGCATGTTTGGACTCTTATTGATTATATTGTGTTAATTTGATCAGTATTCTTAATGATATATTGGCACTGGTTGACACGTCACTCCTACAAATCATCACATGGTACATTTTGCTCCTCAGAGAGAAAATCAGAAGAGGTTTTGTTCATTTAAACACCAAGAATGTAAATTAAGTTTATTTACAGTGAGGACGTTTCCAACAATAGATTTTTATCCAGGCGAGTCGTTTTTAACCCCCACCCCACGTGAATCATATATAAAGGGAATTCCCTGCGTCTTCCCACCGTGACGCTCAGGCACTGATACTTGGTGTAAAACTGTGATAAATGAATCCCAGCGCAGACGTTCTAAACTCCACTCAGGCTCCCAGGTACTTTCCAAATCTCTGGCGTGACGGGTTTTTTTTAGGAGCAGATGTTATCTGTACAATCAAACATGAGGTTGAGCTTTATCTAACATTCACACACCCAAAATATACAGGAACGTTTCTATTGGCCGAGCTCTGTCGTTAGGTGTGGCAAAAATGAAGTGAATTGTGACGGGCTAAAAATAAGCACCACACGGCGTTCTGGTGTGATTAACTAAAGGTCAGAGAGTCGCAGCGTGACATTTAAATATCTCTACAATCTTTATAACCATTTGATGAATTTCAAAAACGAACCAAATCGGAATTAATACCAAATGTTATTTATAGAGCTTTTCAAAACTCTTAAGAACATCGTACATCGGGAATACAATCAAAAACATAATTTAACCACTGCTTCCCCAAATACTCCCACAAAGACTGCAGAGAACTTTCAAAATAATAGAAAGACCTCCAATCGCACGGCATCAGGGTGCTTTAAATTCATTACCACGCTGATGGGGTACGGTTAGAGTTAAAGCTTCCACATGCAGATCAGACCAACATTTAGAGAACATTAGAGAGGTTAGCTGGGGCTCACCGAGGCTCTTCAGTCCCTTCATGCGCTCTCGGAGGACCGTGTTCTCCTCCAGGAGCTGTCGATAACTGCTGCTCTCTTCTTTGTGCTGGGCGTCACTCCCACCGGGGTCGTAGATCCGATACGGGCCTTTTCCGTCCATGTCTGTTACTCAGTCGTTCCACATGCTGCCTGTACGGAGGAACAGAGCATCAGTGATGGCGCTCACCACAAAACCTTTAGCCAAACGGAAAGGGCCGGCGCTTACGGTACACGCCAAGACCAGAGCGGAGCGGACGTTCACAGCTCAAAGAGAACCATCTAAATGAGGTTGGGGATTTCTGACAGGGTATTTTAGAAGATAACGATATGAATGACAACACCATTAGAAAGAAAAATCCTGAAGCGCCGAGGGGTTTAAACCCAGTCCCGAAACTGAGAGCACACAGCACTGATGTGTTACTGCGAGAGGAATCAAGAGACTAACGCAGTGAAAACCACTGATTTACTCCAAATGAGGAATATTCATTTAAAGGAACATAAACTTTACTCACTCATTCAGGTCCCTGAGGAATCCAGGTTCCCTTCGCCTCACTCCTCTATTCTGAACTACAGGAACTAAAGCCCCTTCTCAGTCAAGCAGGGTGTACAGGGAGAGCGACTGAAGCCGTTTCACTTTCCTTTCCAGTAATAACGATCTGTCGAGGGTCTGTTACTCACTTACTCACTCAGTCACAGTTACAGGAACCCCAAATACCTGCTTCCCTACTGAGCCACATGGTTTACACTCATGGCCTCTGAACATCAAGAGGTGACACGAGCACCGCGCTCACATGACGACGTCACGGTGCACGCTCTCTGATTATTACTGTAACGATGGAATCCCGCTCTTACTCACACTGACTTATTACTGGAGGTTTTATTATTACTACTACCATCTCTTCCAGCATGTATCCAGTTAAATCTCTAACTGTTTGCAGAAGGTTCCTGAACTGTTTAGTGTTTAATGTGTGACTGAGTTTAAAGTCAGACCTCAGACTGATCACATTCAGGTAGAGAGTCCTCTTTATATCAGAGCTGCTTTAACAAATATTCTAAATCTGTGTGAACTGGAAACTTAACTGTGACGCTGTTAAGACCACCACCGTCAAAAACAGAATACGCATACAGTTCCAGCTCCCAGCTCTCCCGAGGGAGAAATCTTATCATACAGCCGGTCTCCCTTTCCCTCAATGACATTTTAATGTGAAGGTCCTATTAAACAGTAACGGGGGAACTTCCATGATGATCAGTAGGTCGGGTACCGATGTTAGATCATTCATGGTAACCAGGTCATTTGGACTAACAATCCAAGGGTTGTGGGTTTAAATCTCAAATCCACAGAGCAAGGCCTTTAACCCTCATTGCTCCCAGAATTCTGTCTGTAATCCTGTGTGCTGACCGAAACCATCAGGTTGGGATAAAAGCGTCTGCTAAACGACCAAATGTAAACACAATAAACTACTAATTCAGGTTTTAATAAAATAAAAGTTGTAAAAGTTTTTGAATTAATTGTACATTTAAGCTGCACACTCCCTCTGCAGGGTTTTTACATTATAATAATTATACACAGTATTATGATGGAAGATTTGAATCTCCAAACTTGTGGTTCTCAACCCCTAGGGGGCACTAAAAGTTTTAATCTGAACTGAGTTTGTTAAAATACAATTTAAAAAGATAAAAGCAAGACTGAATGGATAAAACCACTGATTCATTCACCTTTATTTAAATCAGTAGGTCAGATTTCTTATCCTTCTAAGCCACAGAAGGAAACCAGAGAGATAAAGCTGATGAAACTCGTTCACTCTTTTTTAAATTAGGCCTGTACTGTTTTTGTGGATAAACCCAAATATGTTCGACTCTGCAAGACATGAAACCATGACGACTGAGCTGCAGCACAGCGGAGCAGGTGCTCGAGGGTCTGATAACCGATCCATGTTCAAATTCAACAGTGAAGCATGGTGGAGGGGCTCTGCAGGTCTGGTTGGCTGTGATTGTTGTTGAATGGTTCAGGCAGGTTATTAATCAGTACCATCGGGGAGCTGATTGGCCCCCGATTCATTCCTCAGCACAACAACGGCGTCAAAAGTACCAGCTGCAGCAAACCCTGACCTGAAGCACAGTCTTCAGAGGAACTGTGATGTGTCCTTCTTCAAATTCTGTAACTGGGTTGATATGAAAGTGTTTTTAATTACACATCAGGAACAAAAAACTGTACAACATACAGCATGTAATTATCCAGTACAGGAGGTATGGATACTGTAATCTGTCAAAGCAAAGATAACAAACAGAACATTTATCCAGTTACCGTCCATTATTTATCACAAATACTGACCAGTTGTTAAATCCCAAATTTGTATGCCAGGTCGTACTCAGATATGTGACATCACAGCAAGACCCACTACAGGGGTCACAGACTACGAGATGCATTTCTGATTAACCCTTAACTACAACCATCCCCACATCCATAACATTTAGAAAAAAAGTCCCGTCCCGTCCCCCCCCCCTCCCAATCATATTGTACTGAATCCTGATACTGAGCACTAAATTTATAAACACAGTCTGATTGGACACTTCCAGTGGAATTGACAAGGCATCTGTATAAAAGTCAATATCAATACCAATATCAATAAAGTACATTTACATTAAATTACAGTGAGTCATTTAGCGGACACTGTTATCAAAAGCGACTTACAAATGAGAGAACACAAGTCAGTAGTACCATCAACCTGCGCATCACTCCATCTGGTGTGTTTTTTATTATTATCATAGCAAGTGTGTGTGGAAGAGATGGGTTTTGAGAGGTTTCTTGAAAATGTTGAGTGAGTCAGCCTTACGGATGTTGTTATGAAGGTCGTTCCACCATTTAGCAGTGCTGAATGAAATTAACCTTACATATGAATAAATACAAACAAACCACTCTTAATTTAAAAGCATGTTTTCGGTTCTTCTCATGTTCATTTATTTATACATATATCTTATTTGCATAATTTTGCATTCTCTTCTTTCTTTTACATTTTGGTTCGATTTTGTTTTACATTTATTTTATTCTTAAACACACGTCTTATCTTTAGGGGGGTAAGTATTAAAGCAACAGGGCACAAGAGGGCACAGGGACTTATTCTGAATAAACCACAGGAAAGAGGAGTTATTTGGACACAATGTGCAGGTGGAGTAGTTACACCTCTTTTCCATGGTTTATTCACAATAATCCACAACCTCGAGTGCATTGTTGCTTTTAAAACACGGTTACCAACACACTAGCTTACAAAAAACAAGGTTTGATTCATAAATGCGTTGACCGAAAGCAAAATCGCCAATAAACTCACCTTCCGTGACATAATCCAATCCCTTTTTTAAAATGAACCCTGATGCAAGTAAGATATTTCCAGTTTTCTTTAACAATCAATGAATACCAAATGAATCTAGTGGCAAAATTACAAAACGCAGTTTATGAAAAACTTCGAAAAAACAATATATTTCATATTGTGCATACATAAGAATGTAACGCGGTCAGAAGTGGTCAGCTCAGACAATCCCAATACCCGCTTTATAATAATCGTTTGTTTAAACAGCTGGTGATTCGATGCATCAATGCGTCTGCAGGAGAAACGATTAATATGTTGATATTATTGTCTTCTCATTCGCGTGTTTTTAACTTCTACAAATACATAGTACCACCCGCAGCTTTAGAGGAGGTATGATCTCATTATTATCCACTGACTTCCCTTTGAGGAGGAAGGCAAGAGTTACCCACAATTACCATAAAAAGATTCCCACGTTTCCGAATATCGATGCTGATCATAAAAACCTGTGTCTTTTAAAAACGTCCGCTACATGATACTCCACCTTGTCTGGAAAATGTTTCCGTGGTGCACGGTGGACTGATCATACATCAGACACGCAACAACCCCGAGATCCAAACATCAGTGTTACAGTGGTACAGTCATTGTACCACAATCTTCTGGGACTGATACTGTATAAACATTATGGTCTGATAAATGTATATTTGTGATATATATACATTGTGATAAATATACATTTATCAGACCATAATATTTATACAGTAATGTTTATACAGCTGATTGCACTTTGTGAGTATTTGACACTTTTATGAAGTAACTTTACTGTTTACAGAGTTACACATTTCAACCAATATAGTGTGATAAGAATACTGTTTTTGTATTTCGATAAAAGACATGTTTTTCGTGTTGATTTATTTAAAACTAAATGAATTTAATGTAAAAAAAATAAATAAATAAGTATTGGATAGCATTTTAAACATATCGTAATGTGGGAAATTCTTAGGTATTGAAGATAATTAAATCGTTGGCCTGAAGAATCGATATCAAATCGAATTCCGTTAGAACCCTGACGCTGTCAGTTTAACATCTGGAACAGAGGGGTAACTAAGATAAGGGTTGTGTGTGTTTGTACATGTTGGTGTTTATTACAGTGGATTGAATCCGGAAACGCGGTTTAAATGTTATAAAGAGAATCAGAGCGGCTTTAATTACATCACACAGGAAAGAGCTTAGCATCATGCTAACAACAGGTGATGTGTTTACAGATCCGAACGGTATTTAAACACAACCTCATTTCATTAACCCTCATTACACAGAACCTCAGAACACAAAACCTCATTACACAGAACCTCAGAACCTCAAAATACAAAACCTCATTACACAGAACCTCATTACACAGAACCTCAGAACACAGAACCTCACGGTAAAACCAACAACCACGTTCAGAAGAACATTTCAAACTACACGGTTTCACGTCAAATCCGGGACACGCGCGGAGGTCCGTTACCTTAGCAGCTGAAAGCTCCAGAACCGGACAGCAGAACCGAGCCGCTCGGAAAACAGGCGGGAACGCTGCCGTGGGCGGTCTGCCTTTCCCACCGAATCTCCGGCGTAGCGACGCTGTAAGCCACGCCTGCGCAGTCCGGCACTGACAGCGGATTGGTCCTTTCTGGAGGTACACGCCCATTCAGTGTGTCGCAATGGTAACGAGGGAAATTCCACTTCGCGGTGATGTAAACAGCTGTGGTCGCGGTTTAACAGACCAATGGAGAGAGGCCTTTTTTCGCTCATTAGCATATTAAAAGGGCCAGAGGGTAACTGCAAACTGCGGCTGAAGAAAATGCCCTGCTCGAGCTAAAGTATGTGGACATCCACATAATATTATTATTAATGTTCCATACACATGCAATGCAGACAATACATAGTTCTGTATGAGACAGCACTTTTGTTTCTTTTCATATTCTTTTTATAATGACGTTTACCTTCACAGATCTCCCCAAAATACCTTTATATGAATGACCACCGTTTGTTATGCTTATTAATATTATCATTGTTTTTAAAAATACAGTGTCCTTTTCAGAATCCACATCTACATCGGATCCACCAAAACAAAAAATATAAGAACGACTAAGACTGGTTTGCAAAATTAGGTTTTTCAAAATTGTTTGTTTGTGTCTGGGGAAATGTGTGTAGTCTGTGAACATTTTTTAGAAGTTCAACGTGTCTCAACGTGTTTTGTCGCACTATTAAGCCAATCAGTGTGAATTTTGTTATCAGGGTAGATGCACCACCGCTGTACCTACCCTCCAAGTTTGATGTCTGCAATATTTACTGTCTTTGCTGCCCAAAATAATAATAATAATAAAAAGAAGAAATAATACAAAAAATCTGAACAATAGGGGTTTCAAGCACTTTTAGCTTGAACCCCTAAAAATCCAAGAAGGAAAATAAGGAAAATAATTTCTCTGCATTTATGGCTGTAATTTAACCGAACTGTATGATCACTACATTGTCATTTGTACTTAAATAGAAGATCTGAATGTTCTGTCTGCCGCATATCAGGAAGTTAACACTGAATGTGCGGGAATATTTATCAGAAACTGTTGGCATGTCAGGAAAATCTGTGGTAGTTCCATAATTAACTCTACATTTCCGTACAATGAGTACGTGAGCAGTGTGTGGTGCTACGTTAGACTCAACAACTGACCAATTCACAGTGAGGTTACTGAAAAATGTTAATATGTTATGCTTATACGTCCATGTGGTCTAATCACTCAGACACAGATCTCTCTACAGTCCTTCTACACGTCATCTTCCAAAGAACAGACAACCATCAGACAGACAGATGGTCTGCCACTGAGAACAGTCCCCCAAACAAAAATTAAAAACTGATCTTGTAATAAGCTGGTACACAAAATTAGAAAATGAATGCAGAGTGTAATCAACCATGCATCAGGATAAACTCCTTTTTGGTCGCAGGTTGAAAAGAAATGTTAATTTTTTTAAATCAGACAATTATATCATAAAATGGAAACATAAAGCTGTTTCAGTTCTAACTCCATTCAACTGTTGTTGATGTTCCCTGGAATAACAGGCTATGGTTAAAATGGACACCCTGATGTACGACCTCAGAGGACGTGCATTACAGAAACAATGTAGTGTGTCGTTCAAAAACAGTCCTAATGATGAGCACGCACATGTTACTGCACGTCTGAAAAACAGTCTGCTTTAACATCTCATCTGCACAGAACATACTACAACATACATCATCCACTTTTATTTAGTGTAACATAAACGAATATAAGTGTTATTACTTTTGAACAAAACAGATTATTTGTTACTTTTCTCCACTCAGTTTAGTTCAGGTAAGAAGAACATAATGTCCATCTTGCTACAGAGGACGATCTTTTATTTTGCACCACTTGAAAATTTTGATTACAGATGCAGAAACCGTAAGTCCCATTAAAATCTGACAGCGTTATCATCATTATATATGTCATTATGAATCATTCTGTTTCACAAGAAAACATCATTTATAGTCTCACTGAATTTGAGTTTTCTTTATCTTTTAATGTCCATGTTTACACTGTTTTATAGTATTTGTACAGCAGGATGTTCCAATGCACACTAAAGGGTTAATGCCTTATTCCAGGGCTGTTATTTTTTGAGTAAAGCAGACAGTTGTTCTTCCAGCAAATTTTTTAAGTGACGCAAACATGAAGTGTCTGAAACTAACCAATAATAATAATGACTCATCTAAAAGTTTCTAACTGCAAAAATCATGAAATACCTTACATCACTGTAGCATTCAGAGTACACACGGTCTTATCACTTGTATTAACCCCCCCCCCCCTCATTTTTATGGCTTTTTAATGACCTTAGTTTAAGTTGACTGTAATATATTAATACATTTTTTACATCTACATGTTTCAGATTAAGTACAAAAACCTGGTTTCATTGTGTCTTTTTGTAACTGTAACCTTTACACTACATTTTGGGAACATTGGGAATTGATTTCGGTTTCTCTAGGCCAGTTTACACCAACAAACCCACAGCACTAATTACTGAATCCTAAAGTAAATGTGTCTGCGTTTTAAGAGCACCTTATCTTTGTTTCCTTACAGTGAACAAGATTCTACTCAGAACGGACCTGCGCTCGTTCCTCTGGGAAATCAAACCCTTTATGCAGTGGAGGCACAAACCCCTGCACCCTGTGCCCATCACACAGCCAGTGTAGAAGAACCAAAAACCAAAACCAAAAGTAACTAAAAGTACATGTGTGAGTTTCTGTGTTTTTCTGTTCAAAAATTATAAAATTATTTACAATTTGTGTAAGAGTTAAAGAATATTTCACATCCTTCACTTTCTTCTGAACGTTACGTCTATATATTATATATATGAGTGTGTGTATACATGGGACATTTTAGTGTTTTAACATTTCTAAACGTCCTGTTTTTCTGGAAACATTGCACACTACACCACATCCCATCTATACCAACATTTACTGTATATGGGTCAGTGAGCAGAACATACCTTCAGAGAGTTTCTTATCTTTAATAGACTTTATTAATCAGACTTTAAACAAGGTTTGATTAAAATGTTTTTAAGGATATCGTATTCTTTTGATTTTAGTAGTTCCTGATATTAATCGAGGTGTTTATATAAAAGTATTAATGTTTTATAATATTGCCTTTTAAAAAGTTGGACCGTAAGGAACTAAAGTGCAATTTCAAGAAATATATACTGCCATTTTGATTATTTATTAATTTAATTATTAAATATTAATATTAAAAAGGCAGCATGGTGGCTTAGTGGTTAGCACGTTCTCCTCTTGGTGCTGGGGATTCTCAGTTCAAATCCCAATCTGGGTGGAATTTCTATGTTCACCCTGTGTCTGCGTGGGTTTCCTGTCATGTTCTCCGGAACATGGATTCAAGGTAAATTGAATCCTTTAAATTGCCCCTATAATCTGCGACTATAATCAGTGACTGTCCCCAGCGATAGATTGATGCCCCGTTCTCCCCTGAATGGGCTTGGGGAACCCACAGCAAGATAATAAATCAAATGAAACATCAGGAGCTACAAAAAGGAAGTATATAAATAAATTAAAATTTGGTTACACAGAAACCTAATAAGATAATGATTTATTAACATTTCTGTCTACAAGCAACAATAAATAACTATAACTAATTAGAAACAAATTAGGAAGAGGTTTATACATAAAAACAGATTGAATTTTTAGTAAATCAGATGCGATGTTTGTGACAAAGACCCTGCCTGCTGAAGCACGGTGGAGGCAGCGTCACGTAGACACAAAAACATCCATCATGAAAAAGGATTACTGAAATATTTTGGAAACCATTTGTGGTTTAAACTAACATTAAGCGTTTAAAAATTAAAAATGAATGAAGAGAGTTCCAAAACCCTGATATAGAAAATCAAACTATATATTACTGAATAAACGATCATATTCTAATGACTTTATTAAAGCAGATTTACTAATTGATTCACGTGTTGGTGTTTTTACATGTCCGCTCGTTGAGCTTAAAAATAAACAGTGCCATCTAGTGGTGACATTAAGAGAGGTAAAAAAATAACCTTACACAGAATGACTCTATAATTTCTAAGATCTTTCCTTTTGAGATGACTATAGATTACATTCAGTGAACATTGCAATAACTAAGTTGTGCTTGGGGACAAAGGCAGTCACGTGACCAGCACAGAATTTGAACATCTCTGATTAAAAGCAGTTTTGTTGTTATTAAAGTTCCCTGTCAGTAAATCTGCACATCTTTATTTCAAACACATTCACTCATATATTTCTGCAAATCAAATGAAACGTGAAATGGTGTCATTACTTTCCTCAAGGTTTGCTTTTTTGATTTGTTGAATAAATAGTAACTATGCATTTAAATGTGTAAAATCTAAATTTACATTCAGTACATCAGAGTGAAACTAAAGAGATTTAAATAATAACATCACACAGAATCAATATGAACATGTCCTTCACTCTGATATCTATCCAAATCATTATTCTACGTACATTTGTCAATAAATCTTGAGTTCTGTTGCACTTTTTCTTTGTGTCTATAAGTAGGATTCTCAGTTGTACAGTTGTTTACAACAGAAGGTAAAGTCCGGAACAAACAGATGTTGTTTAAAACCCGTATATTGCATTTAGTACAGAGATGTAGAGCTTACAGACTCACCTCCTCGGGCTGCTTGTGTCCGTGAGGCGTTTTTTAAGGAAACTGAAGGCACTGGGGGAAGCGAGCTCTCTGCTCTGTAGCTGAAGGGGGAATTCCCACATAGTGGAAGGGCCCGATATTGTTCTGCTCTGTAAAGGGGGACCTGGTTTTAGCACAAAGCTGAAAGCTGGTTTTAAGCAGCAGGGTCACAGTCTGCATCACGAGAAAGCTTGACTTTAATCAACAGGGTGTAAAAGATCGTTGCCCTTAAATCACAAGGTCGAACCCACACACTGGTTCTCACGAGGTTCAGCAGAGAACATCAGCCATTAACATGAGAAAGATTCATATGGATTCACAACATTTACAGCCAACAGAAGACCTGCTCTGTGTTTAATTCCTGTTCATTACAAACAGACGAAGAGCCCAGCATCTGCACAACATCTGGATGAAGCCACAAATCAACATTAATCCACTGAAATGCTTTGAAACTGCAGGACGTGAACACCTTTCTCTGTTAGAGGGGGAACCTTGAGGTGGAACCCTGACACCAGGCTAGTCCTCCATGCAGACATTCTGCACTGTACAGAGAAACATCATCTCATTTAAAATATTACCCACGGAATGAAGGAACAAGATTAAAAAATCACAAGCTCACACAAACAAGGCTCAAGCTGAGGGTCCTGTTTCATACGTTCACAAATTTGATTCTGCAGGATCATTATGAGATGATTTATTTTATATTGGCTTAGTTTTTGTAAAGTCTCTTTAAAGTGGCTGGAGCTCATCACATTTGCTGCTCTTTATTAATCTGTCGGACCTCTTTATCTGTTGAGTTTCCTGATTTTCTGACTGTAAATGAGTGAACACGTCCTCAGAGTACTAACATCTACACACTTACAGAACAGATCTGATGTTGTCCAGTCGTCACATTCATAGTTTTATGTTAGATTTTTTGTTTTTATCTTTTGCGGTGCATTAAAAGTGGCAAACACAAAAAAAAATCTATAATCAAACACTTTTATTTTTATCCAAACTGTCGCACAAGCTCATATGTTTACTAAAGCAAGCCCTCATGAACGGTTCCTGAACAGGAACCTGACTTTTAAAAACTGTAGGTGGGTGTTAATTTTGAGTTGTGCCAAAAATGGCCATGAGGCTTTGTTGTTTTTTGATTGAGTTTTAGATATAGGTTTAATTTCTGCTTTCAAAACATTTAGTATTTGTAATAAAAGCCAAAATTGCTTATTTTCTGTTGAATAGTTTAAAGTGCAGCAGAAAATTAAGATCAAAGTGCAGATTTCACAGTTTTTATTAAAGTGTTAATGAAATGATGAGACTTAAACCTCAGGTTATTGTTGTGGATGGATTTTTTTAATCGTCATGGCGACTGTGGTTTCTGTAGAGCAGAATGGACGCAGGTGAGAGATTTCTTTTCCTGACCATTAAACATTCTTTCTCTGATTCTTAGAGTTTAATATTAGTTCAGAGTTTAAGCTTTCACCACTGACATCAGTTCCAGTCCTGAATTAACACTTGCGTTTTATCTTCTTAAAAGCCAAAAATTTAAACTTGGATTCCAAAATACCGAACAATGATCTCCATATTTTATAAAACAATACACTTTATTAACTGCAACAAGCTACAGACAGTTTATGACGGTTTCGATTTAACTCCTTTGCTTTTTAAAGTGATTTCAATTGAATTTTATATTTTTCTTCTCTCTGGTTTTAAGAAGGGGATTTTACTGAGCAATTGAGCAATCAGACTGTAACTACAAAGTGCACCTAATCATGAGCTTGTACCCACAAGTGAACGTTCAATCGCATCTCAGCAGCTTTTTGTCTTCAGTTGCTTTAAATCATTATATCTATGTACTGAACTTGCTCAACAGTTTGAAATGAAGAATAACACAGCACAAGAACTAAATACAACTATGCAACTATTTTTAGGTTAATTCAACAAATACATAACCATAATTTACTGCAACATCCCCATGAATTAATAAAGTATTCTCTAAACTATGCATTTTTCCCCTAAATTCAGGTTACACGCTCTATAGTTCCAGTAAAGGCTTTGTCATGTTTGTTAAATTTGGGCAACATTGTTGTTCCAGTGACCTCCATCCAAAAGTTTCTTCCACTGATCTGCAAAGAACACTGGCATTAACACTCATCATCCATTAACGGTGCAGGATCAAAAAAGTATTGAAACTTCACATGAAAGTATTTTATTAAAAAATATTTTTGGATAGGGGACAATGCTATAGAGAGAATGGGGGGGGGGGTCCATTTACGATCACTAAAACATTGACAGCCACCTGAAACATCTTAACACACGGATAAATATTATAGATACCCATTCTATATGGACACCATTGAAACTGCCAGGAAGGCCATAAAAATACCCACCATCAGTATATGAACAAACCAAAAAGTCAGGTAACCATCTATCATCACCATAGCAACCATTTGGAACGCCTTAGTTAGCACTTAATAGCACCATAGCAAACTTTTTAACCATATTTCAACCAAACACCCTACTTATAGTATAACCTTGAATACTTTAGTGAATACCCACAAACACCCTAGCAACCATCTCAAATAACTTTGAGAAATAACCACAAACAAATCACATTTTTTTGTGCAAATTTCTCTTTGTTGAATGTTTCTCTAGTTATTATAATTTGTTATTTACATACAAAACACACGTATCAAAGATTTCTTGTTTATTTAATCTATAATTTAAAGTAAATGCATTAAATTTAACACTACTGCATTTTATTTTATTCATTTTGACACAATTAAATGAAAAGCATTATGTTTCTATCATTACTATTATCACTTAGTTTAGTTCTGTAAATGTAAACATCCTCAGCTCTGAAGACATAAAGTGTTCATTCAGAAACGATAAGAACACGTTGCCATGGTGCCACATAGGTTGTTATGGGGGCCCCTTGTGGTTGTGCTCGTTTAAGCAGCAGCTGATGATGTAGAAGTGACTGTATTAATGACCATATCTCAAAATGTGGCTTTTTCTGTTTATATGTATGTTTGAGTGTGTCCTACAGTTTACAGTTTTAAAATGGGTTTATCTTGGAGGATTTGCAGAATTGTGCTGCATGAACAACTTTGCACATTTTTTTTCTCGGTGCATAATCAATGCAGCCTGGGATGTTGGCCCAGTTCAGGGGATTTCCTACACTCAAGCTTTTTTCTTCTTTCCTCTTTTAACTCTTTTAAAGTCTGTCTGAAAACAACACTCACACACACACACACACACACACTTTGCAGCCAGCACACATGCACAGATAGCACACACAAACACAGCTGCAGAACTGATGCGTGTGAGGCCTTTTTAATAATAAAACGTAATAATTTCATTTATACAAAACTGAACTGTAGAAAACACAGAGCTGTAAACGAGTTAACATGCAAACGCAACATCCAGTAATCATTCAAGAACAGCAGACCAACAGATTAAATTCTTCATCCAGCTTCATTCATCATCACTCATCATCACTCATCATCACATCGTACACTGTATCAGATCTCTAACTGATTAGTTAAAGCATGATGGGTAATTGTACAAAAGTGATTTTACATAAATGTCTTCCAAATCATCACAACCTTTAAAATGTGAACGTACGTACGGAACATCACCATATTCTTTACATTTCTATACTTGCTGTGTTCAAGAAATTTACAGGTACTTATTTAAAACACATTATTTTAACCATCTTGACCACGTTAAGACTGTTTCAGGGGTTTTTTTGGTTTTTTTTTGCATACTTTATACATTTTGTGTTCCTTTTTTACTGTGTATGCACTAATTAAAGTTGAAAACAGGCACTTTGTGTACACTAAGTACATTCACATTTCTCCAAACAGAAGCCAGGGTCATTGTAGAAATGTCCACAGCTCTGTTTCTCCGCACTGTAAAGCCTCTCTGCTGAGCTTAAGTCACTGGTTTGTTTTTAATATCAGAACTCTAAAGTCCAAGTGTAAAACGAAACCGTTCAGAATAAAGATCAGACGAGTTCCAGAGCAGGACAGAATCTAACACAATTAGTGGAAACCTTACTCCACCCTCAGAAAAGTGTTTGTGTTCTTTAAATTCTTTAAGCTAATTCAGTAATATAGG
This sequence comes from Xyliphius kryptos, assembly GCA_025769995.1. NCBI lineage: Eukaryota > Metazoa > Chordata > Actinopteri > Siluriformes > Aspredinidae > Xyliphius > Xyliphius kryptos. The sequence goes on along the minus strand of JAOUQT010146393.1, from coordinate 307 downwards.
TGGAGCTGGATGGATGGATGTTCCAACATTGTTCAAATGCTATAAAAACTATTCAAAAAACAGAAGTCAGACGGCATAAAGTTCAGGTTTGAGGATTCTACAGCGCAGCTGGTTTCTCTTTAACTACTGACTGTGCTGTTCTCTCATTTGTGTGTCACTTTGGATAAAACAAACATAACAAACTGAAAATGCAGAAAAATGTTGATGTTCACTTAATACATTCATTCATTCATTATCTTCCGCTTATTCCTTTATGAGGGTCGCAGCGGGGGGGGGGGGGGGGGGGTCCCCCTGCCCCCCCCGGGGG
>JAOUQT010146294.1:0-18714 GCA_025769995.1 Xyliphius kryptos | reverse complement strand
CTCTTCCACCATGACTGTGGGTCCATAAAGACATAGATGACAGAGTCTGTTGTGGATGAACTTGACTGGCCTGCACAGAGTCCTAAGCTTACCCATTGGATAAGCTCATAAGTCAAGCAAACGACAGGTAAGCAAATACTTTTTAAAACATAGAGTATGTGATGGACATGTCCACTTTACAGCAGAAGATCAACCTCGGAAAGATACAGAAAGACAGACCCCAGATATGTGCTACAAGTGTTTTACCAACAGCTGTCTGTTCCTTGAAACACTGTATCACTTCTGCAAAGACTAGAGGAATTTACATCCAGCAGAATGAGTCAAATGTTGCAAGTCACATGTGGTTGATCTAAGAAGAGAGTGTCAAGGCGAACTAAATCTGGAAAAACATCAGGAAAGTAAAGGCTACTAGGGAACAAAATGGACTGAATATCACACATACAATATATAGGGTGGGGGCATTTATATGGATACATACAGGGTGGGCCATTTATGTGGATACATACAGATGTACCTTTATTTATTAATACACCCATACTGAGAGACAGTGAAACATACATTTGCTCCTACACAGTGAGCTGGTTGCATAAAACACAGTCAGATTAATTAAAGTGCCTAAGCAAGACTGTTGCACACAGGTGTCTTTTTTAAGGCAAACTAGTTGGCATTGCATTGTTGGGAACGTCACTCAATCAACTAAAACAAAAGGGACCGACAGATGATAATTTCATGTTATGTCATAAGTGGTGATTGCTTTGCGATGGTTGGTTTAACAGATGTGCTCCGTTAGATAGGGATACAGTTAATACGCATCCCAAACTTTTGTTAGATGCTGCACCCCTGGAGAGTCAAACACCTTTTACTAATACAGCTGGATTATTCCATGTGATCTATCTAAATATTAGAAGTAATGTAGTAAATACCATTTTCAGTAAGAGATTCTCAGAGAGTAACAACTAGAAGCACAAGTATTATTTAGACTTTGCAAATTGTTGCAAAGTAGCAACAGTCATTTAAAATGGACCGTGGCAAAGTGGAAAACTGTTCTGTGATCAGACAAATCAAAATTTTAAGTTATTTATGAAAATCAGGTACTATCATTCGGACTAAAGAGGAGAAGGACGACCCAAGTTATTATCAGCGCTCAGTTCCGAAGTTTGTATCTCTGATGGTATAGGGTTTACACATCTGGAAGTACACCATCAATGCTAAAAAGTATGTCTAGGTTCTAGAGCAGCATATGCTCCCATCCAGACAATGTCTCTTTCAGGAAGGACCTTGCATTTTCCAACATGTCAATGCCAAACCACATACTGCATCAATTTCAGCATCATGGCAGCATAGAAGACGGGTCAGGGTATTGAACTGGCCATCCTGCAGTCCAGACAGAAAAGATTTGGTGCATCATAAAACAGAAGATACGACAAAAAGACTTAAGACAGTTGAGCAACTAGAATACTACATTAGACAAGAATGGGTTAACATTCTTATTCCTTACTTTGTCTCCTTATTCCCCAGACATTTACAGACTGTTGTAAAGAGAAAAGGGAAGGTCTCAAAGTAGTAAAAATGGCCATGTCCCAATTTTTTAAGTATGTGTTGTGGTTAAATTATATCACCAGTGTTCTGAATAAAATATGGAATTTTGAAACTGCAAATAGTAGCATAGTGACAAATTTCTGCTGTATAAGCAAAAAATCACAAAAGCATGATCTGGGAATATATTATATAAATATAGCTATTAAATCCAAGTATTGGTGTAGAGCACATAAAAGGCTTTCTGTACAAATAATCTATGTACCTTAATATGTAGGTTTAAAACTTGTGACATATTATGAAAAATGTACATATAGTTGGGCCTCTGGGGCACTGTTCTATACTTTACGTACAGCATTTTACTCACGGATGCTGCAGGATGAAGTTAAAGTGAAGGAACATTTACAGAGAATGCACATTCTTTGGCTTTAAAGAGCAATAATAAAGGATATTTAAGGATAGAACAATTATTTAGCAAGAATTAAAAACCTTGCTAGTTCATCAGTTCTCTCTTATATCAACTACCTGTGTCCAGGAACTGTTTAACTTAAGATTTAGATTTTTTTTTATTTAGTTGATGGTTCATCTATTTTTGATATACAGTACCTGTGATATGGAGCCAGGAATAGTGGATAGTGCTGTATCCTTAGCACATGTATGAACTCGTGAAATTTCTGTGTGGAGTTTGCATGTTCTCCCCGTGTTCTCTGCTCAGGTTTTCTCTGGGTACTCTGGTTTCCATCCGCATTCCAAATACAATTATGATAGGTTAAATGGTGTCTCTAAATTGCCCATTAGTGTGTGAATGTATGTATGTATGTTGGCCCTATGGCGCCCTCTCTAAGGTTGTTCCTGACCTCACGCCCAGAGTTGCCAAGTGGGTAAATAAGTGGATATAGAAGGATTAAGCAGATAAATCAGCCATTAGAGAGCACAAGCTAGTGTATTTTTAGTGCCGGTCCCAAGCCAGTGTAAATGGTAAGGTTGCATAAGGAAGGGCATCCCGTGTAAAACATTTGCCAAAAAATAAAATGCAAGTTATTGAGTGTTAATCCATACCACATCGGTTGCGGCCCAGATTAACAACGACCGCTACCAATACTGCTGGCAAACAGGGTACTGGAGGAAATTGGGCTACTGTTTGCCGAAGGCGACGAGGAGTGAAGTGTGTGTGTGGAGATGGAGAGAGAACAGGAGAGTGAAGAGGGTAGGACTGAAGGTAGCAACCCTGAATGTAGGGACAATGACACGGAAAGGTAGAGAACTGGTTGATATGATGGAAAGCAGAAATGTGTGTGTGCAGAAGACAAAGTGGAAGGGTAGCAAGGCTCACAGCATTGGTGCAGGTTTTAAGATAGATAAGAGAGCTAGAGCAGGAAAGGATGTGCAACATAGAAAGGCATAGAAATATTGGAACAGAATATAGCAACAATTAGCAAGTATGAAGTAAGAAAAGCTTTGAAAAGGATGAAGAAGGGAAAAGCAGCCAGACCTGATGACATACCGGTGGAGGTATGGAAATTTAGAGGAGAGATAGGAGTGTTGTTTTTGACTAGAATATTTAATGAGATTTTGAGTGTAAAATGATGCCTGAGGAATGGAGGGAAAGTGTACTTGTCCCGTTTTATAAGAACAAGGATGATGTGCAGAGTTGTAGCAATTATGGGGGCAAAGGTAATAAGTCACACAATGAAGATTTGGGAGAGAGTTGTTAAAGCTATAGTAGACAATCAGTGATTGTTTGTGAGCAGCAATATGGGTTCATGCCATGAAAGAGCACCACAGATGTGATTTTTGTTTTGAGAATGCTGATAGAGAAGCATAGAAAAGGTCAGAAAGAGATACACTGTGTCTTTGTGGATTTAGAGAAAGCTTCTTATAGGGTGCTGAGGGAGGAACTGTGGTGTTTGTATGAGAAATTCCGGAGTGGCTGAAAAGTATGTTAGATTGGTGCAGGACATGTATGAGAAAAGAATTACAGTAGTGAGATTTGCTGTAGGAGTGACAGATAGCTTCAAGGTAAAGGTGGGACTGCATCAAGGATCGGCTCTGAGGCTCGTCTTGTTTGCTCTAGTGATGGACAGACTAACAGATGAAGTCAGACAGGATACACCATGAAATATGATGTTTGCAGATAACATCTTAATCTGTAGTGAGAGCAGAGAACAGCAAGAAGAGAAAGAGCTAGAGATTCTCGTTAGGAGTGACCAGGATTACGAATGAGAACATAAGAGGGTCAGCACAGATTGGAAAACTGGGAGACACAGTTTGGACATGTGCAAAGGAGGAACATTGGATATACTGGCAGGAGGATGTTTAAAATGGAGATGCCAGGCAGGAGGCAGAGAGGATGACCAAAGAAGAGTTATATAGATGTGGTAAATGTAGACATGCAGGTAGCTGGTGTGAAAGCAGAAGATGCAGAGGACAGAGTAAGGTGTAAAAGATTGACTTGCTGTGCCGAAAGAAGAAGATAAAGATTTAAGAGGATATAGAAATTGAAAGAATGGCGCTATAGGTCTTCATCCAAAATGGCCAGCAGGGCATCTCTGCGATATGGCAACAGGCATAATGTGAATAATAATCAATTAAAGCAATAAGCATTGAAAAATATCTAATGTATTGAACACAAGCGCTGCAGCGGGTAGTGAAAACTGCCCAACACATCACTGGCACTTAGCTACCAACTGTTGAGAGCGTTTACCACAAACGCTGTCTGAAAAGGATGAGATACATAATCAAAGACACTTATCACCCTAACCATGGGCTTTTCAGCCTCCTCCCATCTGGTAACCGCTTCCGCAGTCTCAAGAAGAGTTGTTTCCTGAGGCTTTCACTCTGCTGAACTCCACATCGTCACTTTAACTCCACCCTGGCACTAACTAAAATTGCTCTGCACATTTTACTGCACAATTTAAGGAAATTCAGGAAAATAAATAGTCTACATTATTATACTGCACATTACACTCGTGCACTGTTTTCTGCTCTGTACATGGACATATTCATATTGTATATTTGCACAGTTTCCTATCTACCCAATTTCACTACCCAATTCTGTTTACAATCATTGTACATACTGTATATATAACTCTTTAAACATTTGTAAACCTGAATCTTCTCCTACCTCCTAGGAGGTAGACATTTAATAATTAATAATTAATAAAATGTCACAGACATTTTATTAATACATATAATATCTTGCAAAAAATAGATATAATAGGTCTTTATATACAGTGGTTTGGAAAACGTTTGGGCACCCCTATATAAATCATTGGTTGTTGGAATCAGCAATTTTAGTTAAATATATCATTTAGCAGATGAACACAGTGATATTTAAGAAGCAAAATGAATTGTATTGTATTTACAAAATTTGGGCAGCCTTGTCATTTTATTAATTTGAATATTTATAACTAATGGTTATAACACAAAATTTATTTTGTAATCGCACTTAACTCTTAACCTACATACACACGTGAATCCAATTCTGAGAAAGGGTTAAAGTGGCAAGTTTTTTCTTCTCTTTGTATCTGCTCTGAAGAGTGGCAACACGAGAACCTAAATACAACTATCAAATGACCTGAAAACAAAGATTGTTAAACATCATGGTTTAAGAGAAGGATACAAAATGCTATCTCAGAGATATCAGCTGTCAGTTTCCACTGTGTGGAACATGGTGAGGAAATTGAACAGTTCTTTTTAAGGCCTGAAGTGGCAGGCCAAAAAAAATCACAGGTATGTAGAGGCGAAGGATGGTGAGAACAGTCATAGTCAACCCACAGACCAGCTCCAAAGACCCACCTCATCATCTTGCGCCAAATGGTGGCACTGTGCATCGTTTAACTATTAGTGATGTTCAATACCATTACATTTTCTTTCCGATCTGTTACTGAGTAAAATTCAGGCTGGTATCGTGAAATAGTGATCCGATACTTTGTGAAAGGAATTACAACCACTCATTACAGCCAAGGAATGTATAATGCCAACTCGATAACGTGAAGAATTAAGGTAGTTCAGAAGGAAAAAGGTGTCCAACCTTCTACTAGCGAGGTAAAAGGTACAAGCAAGTGAGCAGCCAGTGTTTTATAGATAAAATTTTATTTTTACCCATAATTTCTAGTAATCATATTTATTCATTTGGACAACTCCAACAGAAACAGTGCCGCACTGCATACTTCTCTCTGTACTGGGATCATTTCTGCCTGCAGCTCCAAAGTACACCTCAATTGTGCTCTCCTCTTCTGTCCTACTCATAACTGATTCATATACTGTGTTATGATTTAACTTTAGGTGTTTCAGAATATTTGTTGTTTTTTTTACAACCATATTTTTCCATAAACATCACAAACTACATCTACGTCGCTTGAGGTATGCTAGAGCACTTTTGGACAAGCCAGCTTCATTTTGGAATAATGTGCTGTGGTTATTTTTAGCTTGAAAGTTATTCGGAAATAACAAAAGTTGGCATGCATGGTGGAAAAGGAACACAGCATTCCAAGACAAACACTTGCTACCCACAGTAAAATTTGGTGGCGGTTCCATCATGCTGTGTGGCCAGTGCAGGTACTGGGAAACTTAAGGGAAAGTTAAGGATCTTGTGGATCCCAGTCAATATCAGCAAATTCTTGAGAGCAATGTACTAGACAAATTTGAAGCACTGATAGTTCAACAAGACAATGACCCTCAACACTGCTCAAATCTACTAAGGCATTCATGAAGAAGAACAAGTAAAACATTTCAAAATGTCCATCTCAGTCCTAAATATTATTAAAAATCTGTGGTGTTATTTAAAGTGGGCTGTTTATGCTCAGAAATCATCAAACCTGACTGAACTGGAGATGTTTTGTAAAGAAGAATGATACAAAATACCTTCAACCAGAATCCTGCAAAAAGGGGATATACTAAATATTAATGGAATTTTTCTTTTGGGGGTGTCCAATTATTGTAAATTTTCTGTAAATCTGTGGTGTGATTTAAAGTGGGCTGTCCTTGCTCGGAAACAATCAAACCTCAACTGGAATGTCCAAAATACCTTCAACCAGAATTCACACTCTCATTGGAAGCTATAGGAAGGCTATTATTTCTGCAAAAGGAGGTTCAAAAAAATAATAGTGTAATTTTTTCTGTTGGGGTGCCCAAATGTATGCATGTAAGTATGAATAAATTATTACTCAAATATTATCCTTGATGCCCATGGCAATCCAAGAGCTCTCTTCTCCACTGTTAATAAGTTACTACAAAATGCTTTCCCTTAGTCCCATCAACTGAACTATGTTCTCGGTTCCTGGAATTGTTTTAACCAGAAAATAGCTACAATCTATTTTCATTTTCATTCAGCCGGGCATCAGCTGATTTTAATTATTTAATTCTGTCCGTCAACTTTCAATACTCTGCAGGAAAGTTTAATCTCAAAGTTTATAAGGACTTCTAGATCCACCAAATGACAATTAGATCTGTTGCCAACTTCCAGTGTGAAAGCTTGCTTACCTCAGTCTGCCCTCTTATTACTCAGTGTTATACTGCATGGACTCCTGGCTAGTTAAACAGGCTTAGGTATGTGCAAAACTCAGCTGCAAGGATTTGAACTCATACAAGATTCTGTGAGAATATTACGCCTAATCTGGAACATCTCCACTGGCTCTGTTCAGTATCGTATCCAGTAGCGGGTAATTAGGCTGGTGTTTGCATGGCTGTACCTTAGTAGTCTGCTCCAGACCCGCTCTCCAGTACGCACCTTGCACTCGTCCGAGCTACACTTGCTTAAGGTCCCTAGCACCGAATTGCGCACTGTTGGTGATAGAGCCTTTAGTGTAGCTGGGCCAAAGTTGTGGAATAGTCTTTCTCTTGAGTTGTGTGCTTGTCCATCCATCGCTGTAGCCAAGGCACACCTTAAAACACATCTTTTGAAGTTGGCTTATGGCTGAGCCTAAATTCTGTTTTTATTTGTATTTTTTACTGCTGCTGTCTATGTTGTATTCTAATTTATTTTTAACTGTATTTTCAGTATTTTTATTGTTTTTTCTTACTCTACAGTGACATTGGGTGTCTACAGTGACCAAATTAAATGCTATTATTATTACTATTAATTATTTCACACTTTCTGTAAACCCTATGAACTTCATTTAACTTCTCAAATATCACTGTTTCATCATCTATATGATATTTTAACTAAAATTGCTGATCCCAACAACCAATGATTTATAAAGGAAATCTTTTTCATACCACTGTATAACTGTTTCAGTGTAGTGCGATGCATTGTGAATCATTCCACATTCCACCTCCTGTTGCACTACATATATTGCCCTAGAATTTTTTTATTAGGTGGATTAAAGTACAAACTCCAATTTGGGACACATTCTGATATTCAATAAAAACACTGTAAGGTTACCCAATGTGAAACAGTATTTCAATAAGGACAGTACTTTGGTTCTGTCGGACCTAAAATCTACAGCAAAATAGATGGTCTGTCAGGAATCAAAAAATGTGACCATTTAAACTTCGCTGCAATAAATTCTGAAGTAGAAGCACGTCAACCAATAGAAACATAAGGAAAAAAAATTATCTAAGATTGAGGATACATATGGAATTTTTGCTCATTTTTGCTGTAAACAAGACCCATTAGTCTGTGCTTGCCATTGTCTGATCTTCCTCTTCATCATGTGCCATATACACTATATTTACAAAAGTATTCTCTCACCTGCCTTGACTCACATATGAGCTAATCCATACGGTTCAAAATGATGTCGGTACACCCTTTGCAGCAAGAACAGCTTCAACTCTTCTGTAAAGGCTGTCCACAAGGTTTAGGAGTGTGTTTATGGGATTTTTTGACCATTCCTTCAGAAGCTTATTTTTGAAGTCTCACACTGATGTATGGCAGGAAGGCCTGGCTCTCAGTCTCCACCCTAATTCATCCCAAATATGTTCTATCTGGTTAAGTTCAAGTTCCTCCACACCGGACTCTGTCATCCATGCTTTAATGGACCTTGCTTTGTTCACTGGTGCACAGTTATGTTGGAAGAGAGGCCAGCTCCAAACTGTTCCCGCAAAGTTGAAAGCATGGAATGGTCCAAAAAGTCTTGGTAATGTTTTACTTGGAACACCTGATTCCGATAATTTGGATGGATGAGCAAATACTTTTAGAAATATAGTGTATTTTTATAAAGGAGACAGAGCTGGACTGCAGGCAGGCCAGTCAATCAAACACACACACTGTCTGTGAAGCCACACAATTGGAATTTGTGTAGAATGGGGCCTAGAATTGAGAACCAGTGCTTTCAAATACTAAGCCTTTGTTGGATGCACTTATATTCTTATACTTATATTCTTTATAACTTCAGCTATTCCAATTGTGTTACTTTCCCAAACATTTTATGGTATACATTTTTTTTATCTATATTGTGGCATCCGCCACCGTGGTATGGGGGTGGGACCAGGATTACCCGGTGGACATTGAGGGTGGGAGGTTGTGTTGTTTTTTTTAGTTTTTTTTTAATAGTTGATTATTTGGTTCAAGTTCAGTCTCCATCCTAGGGAAGTGTAGTGTGAGGAATGGGCCTAGAGGGTTTTAGCTACATTTAAGTATGAGTGAATGTGCATATGTGTTTCTTAAATAAATAAGCACTTCTGTTGTCATGTCCTTCGCCAATGCCACATTTGGTGTCAGAAGTGGGATTTTGCTATCCAGAGGAGATGAAGGCAGTTATGAAAGAAAAAGAATTTCTCCATGCTGAGCTGAGCAATCTCCATGAGAGAGGCCGTGCAAAGAGGACCCAGCTTGCTGGTATGCCGGATGGAATGAGCAATCCGCAAAAGCATTTGAATGTGAGTGCCTGACAGAACTGACAGCAGCTCTACAAGGCCGTTTTCGAATGTGCGCACCAGAATCATCAGCAAAGCAACTATTAGCAGTAAGAGGGCGAGCAAATCTGCATACTGGGGTCCGAGATATCTTCACTGGTCCAACCAGCATACTCGAGATTCCCACATTCTGTGCAGTCAGAGCTCGCATTGGATTATTTGCTAAATCTACTAGCATCAGCTGTTAGCCCTGAGTTCGCTAAAGGAGGCGGTCACAGGAGCATGCAGATCTCATTTTTCTATGCCACATATCGTGAGCGAACTGCCATGGGGCACAATTGTGGAACATTTTTACTAGCCTGGTTGCCAAAATGACGTAGAACTGTTGGTGCACTGAGGAATGGGCTGACACAACAGACATGAGTCCTCATTCAACCCCTGCAGGTTGGAGCACAGATGGATGAATGACTTGTAACGGGGGGCCTTGTGGCATCCGCCACTGTGGGATCGAGAGGCGGGTCCAGGATTGCTCAGCAGGCATTTTGGGTGGGAAGTTATGTGTTTGTGTTTTTTGATTTGCTAACATTTATTAACAATAATTAATGTTCATTCGTGTTGGTAAAGTTGTTAAATTATCATTATTTAAATAGTTGATAATTTAGTTCAAGTTCAGTCATCGTCTTATAATTAGGTTTGCCAGCAAAAACACTATAAACAGTTATCAGTAAAATATAAGTGATTAATCAAATGACATTTCTTGATTTTATTGAATTTTTGGATTGTATTCCAACTTTCCTGGAAATAGGGTTTGTAAATAGATAATGGTTTTAGTTCAGGATCACACAACTGGTATAATAATATGACAGTATAAAATAATAATATGAGGCTCTAACATACAGGGTTGTACATTAAATATCTGCAAATATGCAAAGAACAGCACACGTTCCTCCCAATGACAGAGACAGGTAGAGAGAATGAAAGAGAGAGAGAGAGAGAGAGAGAGAGAGAGAGAGGGTGAATGAGATAATCATTTTCTGTATAAAATCTTCAGGAGCTAAGTTATCCCAGCATGTTAAACAATTAAATCTTATAGTGTGTGAAAATACTTACTGTAGACAATAATATGACAAATACAGCATCGTCATTGTCCATGGAATCAATATGATTTAGCAAATGTGTAACATTTCACACATCATGAAACAAAATATTTGGCAAAGGTAACAACAGTAACTGGTGAACAGCTAGAATCCCAGAAAGATCATTCCTTTCCCTTAACTCCAGCAATGTGTCTCCTCACTTCCAAGACATTTACAGACTGCTAGTAAACGTAAAGGAGATGCGACACAATTTAAACATGACCCTGTATAAACTTTTTTGATATTCGCTGGTAAAATCTTATAATGTGAATAAAATATTCTATCAGGTGATTTGCAAATCATTGCATTATGTTTTTGTCATTTTTAACTGTGTACCAACTTTTTTGTAATTCAGGTCGTACTTGTACTAAAGCTATCAAGCAATAAAGAAATGCAATAACAAATAGTCTAATAATTCATGTAATTATTCATGATTACGGTGGTGCAGTAGGTAGCGATACCACCACACAGCAAAAAGTTCCAGGGTAGGCTAATTGGCATCTCGAATTAGTGTTTGAGTGAAAGTTTGAGTGTCAAAATTTTATAATTTTTGTGAAATTTTCCTTTCCAACTGTGAAAGATTTAGAAACATTTACATAGGGTGGCAATGAGAAGATTCACCTTGAAAACTATTGTGAGGATTCCAAAAGGGGAGAAGAGAACCGTGGTGACCAGAGAGGGCAGGCTCAGCGGCAGACCTGGTGAGATCAATGGCAGACAAACATACAGCAATAGCAGCACTCCCCCCCCACTGGCAAGCACCAGCCCGGAGGCAGCGGCAGAGAAGAGGACGACGGCAGCAGTGGCCTAGAGCACGGCATGCCCAGCAGTGCTACAGCTGCTGAACTACAACAGTGGCGCCGACTGGGAAGCCTACCACACCCAGTTGGAGATCATCGCAGCTCTTCAACCATGCTTCGGGAGATGCTAGACTGAGCCGGAGGTGAAGCAGCTACTCACAACAAGACAGCATGTCAAGCAAATCAGTGTTCTAGGCGCAGAAATCGCACTCCAGCAGGAAATCCAATAAGAGCTTGCGCTGGATTATCGTGCTACCGGCAGCCCACAAGTAAAGTAACTACAGCTCCCGCCTGCTATTATAGGAAAACAACACACACGACAGCTTGCTTGTTGGTGCTGTGGCGAGCACGGACAAAGAGCAGCAAAATGTAAGCTTGTGAGAAATGAACGAGGAGCGCTTCAGTGAATGATGTGCGCGTTCCAAATCGGTTTTATCCATCGAACTCAGAGGCAAAGTTACAAGAGGAACCGTATGTGAAGTGCAAAATTTACGTTTGGGCACTGGGGGATACGGGTTCATCCGTTTCATTGCTTTAAACTGAGACACTAGTGGCTTTACTATGGAAATTGTTGTGAGGGTATTTGCAGTCATTGCGGCACCACTTCACCACCTCCATGGCAGCTGCCACCCCGCTTTCAGGACTTTGTTATGTACAGGGGCGTAATGTGCGTTTTATACCTAATGTATTTTATTAGGTATTGGGTGTTTAAGTGTGTTTGTAGTTACTTTAGATAAAATAAAATGTTAGTTTAGTTAGTTTTGTTTGTTACCGTGTGAGTGTGTATTAGGGGAAATAACGGGGTTAAGCGGTGTGTGCATGTGTTTCAGGGAGTCTTGCTGTGTGTGTAACAGCTCTGGTTAATAAAGAGAGCATTTTATGCATGCTGCATCACATGTCCTTGCTGTTATGTTACACTATTTACAAAACTTAAATGCCTGCTACAAATTTACTTGCCTATTGTACACCCCTTTTTGGTCAGGTTGTCTTCTAGTCAACATGGCCTTAGCAATTAAGTTGCAGGGCAACATTGTTGTGAAAGGGGTCAGAACGAAAGTCCTGAGTCATTTCTGTTTGGAGTTTGCGTGTTCACCCCGTGTCCATGTTGGTTTCCTCTGGGTATGCTGGTTTACTTCCACAGTCCACAAACATGCATGCTAGGATAATTGAAGATAATAAAGTGCCTGCAACTTGTCTAATATGTATGTAACCTAGTGTTCTAGTGATATAACCCTGTTCCTGTCATAAAATAACCATTGATCCTGAAATGATGTTAAATAAATAAAGAGTAAATAAGATTGCATATTTGTGATGTTTGTGTTAGCTTGCTGCAGAGGGTTCTGACATGCCTCCTGAATCCTACACATAGTCACACACATAATCACAAAACAGTGTGTTCAGCTGTCATGCTTAATTAAATGAAGAGATAATGATGTTTTTAGCTGTTCAATGCCTCATAGCTTCGCCTGTTTCTTTACTCGTTAGGTGTGAATGTCATTCTAGTACCTATGATTTCTCTTTCTTGTTTGTTACAACATACTGTACAGTACAAAAATAGCATTCATTCACTTTATAAATACTGTCAATGTAAAACTGTAATAATATTACACCAACCAATAATTGAAGAAAACCTTGCTACTAATGTGGTTGTCCACATATTTGATTAATTATAGGTTGTCAAGTAACAGACTCTACAAGGTGGCGAAGACACTTTATACACAAGTCGAGCATATCCCATGCAGCAGCTTCGCCAGTTTCATCTCTTGGTCAATGCTCTCATGATTCATTTGTATTAGTCTTTAGCTATCCAGTACTGGACTCTCTGCCCATTACAGCCTTTCTGTGGTTGGCTGATGGACATGTATCCTTCAAGATTCATGACATGCTTCCAGATTTGACATGCCATGAGTTGACAAGTTCTGAGATGATTTGATTTTGATTACTTTATTAATCTCCATAGGATTTTTTTTTCTTTTTATTTAACCCATCTAGGTGCTAACACCCAGAGCAGTGTGCTGCCCCACTGAGGCGCACGGGAAGCATTTGGGCATCGGGTGCCTTGCTCAATGGCACTATAGCCAACCCCCAAACTGGTCCCCATGCTTCATAATATTACAGCTTAATATTGACAGTATTTATAAAGTATAATTCACCTTCTCTTGACCAATCCTATATGTACCTGCCATTGCTATTTTTGTACTGTACAGTATGTTGTAACAAACAAGCAAGTGCAATCATAGATACTAGAATGACATCTGCACAAAACAAGTGATGAAACAGCCGAAGCTATGAGGCATTGAACAGCTACAAGCATCATTACCTCTTCATCCAATTAAGCATGACAGCTGAACACACTGTCTTGTGACTATGTGCACATCAGCACTGTCACAGGAATTTCTGCTCTCCATAATAGTACAGAGAAGTTTTCCAAGTTACAGTAGCAAGTATCGGTCAGCTCGAGTCAGCTTGGGAAGCCTCTGGGTGATCGGGTTTCCTCCCACAAACCAAAAACATGTGACAGGTGAATTAGAGAAGACAAATTGCCCCTGACTTGTGTAACATGTATGCCACCTTGTGTATGAATTTAACATAAAGATCAACATAATATTTCCTTGTCATGAAACAGTTGTTGACGGCACAAATATGTTACACATAACGCAGTATACAGACTGTCTGAGCATCATATCAATCACCAGTTATGCAAAATAAACACTGTGGCTTGCTGCTAGAGGAAGACCAATCCCTTCTCATCTTCACTGCTCTTGGACACACTACACACCTTCATTAATTGTCAGATTACTGTAGTAATTTGACAGTACACAAGGTGATTTTGAACAACTGTGTTGTTGTATTTTTCAAACCATATGACTAAGGCCTCAGAGTTAACATCCTCCTACCTGGAGGAAACATCACTGAGTCTATTTGGTCCCCAACTGCAAAGTCCATGCAGAAATTGTTAAGGGAGAAAAGCTTCAGTTTACCACGGCACAGTGAATGATACAGGGGTTTTTTGATCCCATCAGTAACAAGTAAGCTATTTATGCACTGATGGGCATTATTTTACTTTTAACTCAGTCCTACCTGCAGTGCGCTGTTGAGAAAGCAGCTGTTCTGCCCTGGCTCGTTGCTCAGACCTTTGCTGGGGGCGATGGAATTCATGGTGCGTGGGGTAGAACTGCTCTGCAGCCCACTGCTGCCAGATGCGAAGTAATTCCGCTTCCACGACATGGGCGCCGCTCTACTTCCTTCACCAGTCACCACAAAGGCTGCTTCCTTCTCCAGCCAGTGGCACAGGAGGAGGAAGGCATCCTGAGTAAGTAAATGTTATGCAAGTGTATGGGTGTGAGACAGAATCTGCAGGTGGAGACACTGTGAGAAAAATCTGGCGCGTTGGTGAAGGTTCAATACTATGTCACGCCCATGTGAGGTTAGTGTGGGCTAAAGTAATGTTGTCTAGAGTTCAACAGAGCGTAGAGGTGTTGCTTAAAGGGATGCAGTATATAATCTCTGGCTGCTTTTAAGAAAAAGGATGCTAAAAGGCTCTCCCACAAAATCTTTCCAACTAGAATTACAGGATGAAAAGAAAACAACTGAAACAAGTATCGTAGACTTTCTACTGTGCCTTCACGGATTGGGTGTGGGCGTCTACGTGGGTGCCCTTGTTTCACTCTTGTCTAGGAGGGTAGATTTTTCATTAGTCAAGCTTTCACACTCTTTGAATGCTGCTCTCTATCCAGTCTTGTGGCAAAACCCTCTTATCTCTGCTCAGCCTGTACAGAAAGAGAAAAAAATAGAAACATATAATCAGTCTATTGTAAATGAAACTTCAGTCTGGAAACAATATGCTCTATTAAAAAAAGTAACAACTAAACAATTTTTTAGCTTAATTATATTCCTCATTTTTGTCCTTCAGCATTTCAGCTATTGTACTGGTGAGCTTAGTATAAGTTAGATAATTGGGCATTATTTACTCTGGGATATTAAATCATGAGATCATTGTTACTATGTTTTATCTGTCTGACAATGTCTGACTCGCTCTGGAAGTTTTCCAGTCTCCGAAAACAACATAAGACAGACAGATTTCAAAATTTCAAAGGTTCTTTGCAGCCAAAGTATTCAATTCCCTTGAAAAATCAAATTATGCTATTTATACTAGGACCAATGTTACATTAGTCACAAAGTAACATTCATGTTACACATGACACATGTTACATTCAAGTCAGCGGAAATTTGGTATCGCCAATTAGCCTATGGCCATGGTTTTAATATGTGGAGAAAAAACAGCACCCAGAGGAAACCCACAAAGACACAGTTCCAACATCAAAACTCTACACAAAAATGCCCCAGGCAGCCCCGGGGCATGGTCTGGTTTGATTTTTTTAGAATTTGCTGATTTCCTGCCATTTTCACACATGCACATAACAGTCTGTATGTGAGTCTACATAAAACTTCAGATTCAGCACAAAGCACAATAATTCGCATCTAGAGGGAGAACTACAACTGCATCAGAAATCTATAACAGACATTGATATTACAATGCGCACAAGATCACCCAAACTGGCAACCAAGATTCAATCTGCAACAGTTTTAGTGAACCTGTACATTATATCAATTCATTGTAAACTATGTATAAACTTATTTTATTAATTTACAAGGGGTCAAATATTTATGAAGCTGAAAGTATTTTGTATTTAAACAAAACTCACATCTTCATGATGCAATGTACACACTTTTTTTACAACTGACCTGTAAAATAGATTTTAATAAAATTTCAGAAGTAATCTCCCAGATTTATAAAACAGTTCTGTCAACAATCATATTTCCTTAATACAATGATATAGGCTGTGCTGTGTATCACAAACACACCACTGTGTTTTGGAACACATCTGGCAGAAAATTTTCCAAATATGCTTGAAGTTATTATTTCATATGTAGTGCCATATGAATCCACCCTTGACATTAGCCATGGATGGAGATGAGCGTCCGGCTCCTTTTCCATAGCCGACACTTCCATGTACTTTTTTCTATATATTCTTACACACTTCTTCAAGACAAAATTAAAAAAAGAACTTCAGAAAACCTTCTCCACAATGTGCACTCCATAGTGTGCAAAGTCTTCAATAAATATCAGCCCCAGGCACACCCTTCAAATCACAAGTGGGTAAGCCTTTCATTTCCTTGCACCATTCAAACCTGCGAAGCCGGGACTGGGGGGAGAGTGACCAATTAAAATATTTTATTTTAAAATGGTAGATCGCACTGCAAGACAACACCAGAATAACTGCCACACAATCTACACAAAATGAAACGTGCAAACATGTGTGTTAATTTGAGTAGTTAAAAATTTTCTTGAAATATCCCTATATAAACCAAGCGTTAACAACCAGGCAAGGCAAACAGTAAGCAGAAGGGTAAAAAGATTCCGGTCTTTACTAAATTTATATCGTCATCTATCTTTATGCCACCCACGTATTATCAATTATTAATCATACTGTACCATTAAAATACAATGGGGAGGCAAAATTAAGCATTCTTAACCTAGACAGTAATGGAGTGAGAGAGAGGGAGAGAGTGAGAGAGAATTACAGCAAAGATGCAGATATCTGCAGATATGCAGATATTTGGGGGAAGAGATCCGATAGTGTGTGAAGGTGAGAGCAACTGCTGTGGTCTAAAGAAAAGCACGCTAAGCAAAAGTCAGACAGATATGAGGTGTGTTTTTGCAGTAGTTAACGTGCAAAACATTTCCCTCATTTCTCCTGAGGGTTGTGCGGTATTTCAAACCTGACCTTAAATTGAACAATCCCTCTGAATCTGCACACAGTGTATGCACAGTGGGGCCAAAAAGTATTTAGTCAGCCACTGATTGTTCTAGTTCACCTACTCTTTCAATAAAGATGAGAGAGGTGTGTAATTTCCTTCAAAGGTTACACTTCAACTATGAGAAAAAAATAAGAAGCTTGATTTTATAGATGTGTATTTAGTAAATCAGCCAGAACAAAAAATATATTACTTTTTCCTCAGAAAATAAAATGTTTCATGAACATGTTAGTATGTAAGTCATATTACACAACAGAGAACTTTGAAGACAAATATATCATGAAGGCTGCCTTAACAGCACAACATTATGCAAGTGTGACAGTCAATATCCCCAGGAGAATTGTGTCAGATTCTCCAAAGCACTCAGAAAAACTTACTAGCTAATTATTGTACAGTACTGTGTGAAAATGATTTAGCCTTCAAACTAATGAAACGTGTTTATACCTGAGAGAAAACATAATAAAGTATTACAGAATACACAGAGGGACTGTGACAACGGACAGAGTTGAAACACAGAGGTCTCGTGCCAGTGAGCAAAAAAACAGCTGCATTTCAAGGATGGACAAACCCTCAATTAACTCCCCTAAAATGGTCAAAGTAGTCAGTCAAATTGGGGGAGCTGCAGTGAGCATGGGTCAACTTGCGATTGAAGGTCTTTTTACTATTAATTAACAACCAGATGTCCCTAATCCAGTGATAATTCATTTTACATTTCCCTCATACATTAAGGTAGGGAGGAGACACAGATACTATCAGCAACTCATAAACATACTGTAGATTAACCCTGAGCAGACCTGCTCATCTGCTCTACCAGCAGGTTATATAAAGGGGTCTTTATATTATTTATTTGTAACATTTTCAGCATCAGTGTCTATTTCATGACAGAAACAAGGTTACATCCATACACAAGGCTATAGTCGTACACAAGGAAACAAATCTTGGACAATTTGGCATCTTTAAGTCACCGAACATGTATTTAATTACATTTTATATCATGCTTTTTCCAATGTAACATTGTAAAAGCAGCTTCACAGAAATTATATACAGGTATACAAATATGAAATTTATATAAGGTTCATTTTTCACCATGCATGTCTTTGGACTGTGGGAGGAAACCGGAGTACAAAGAATAAACACATGCAAACATGGATAGAACATACAAACTCATTATATAGAAATTACTGATCGCTCTCGCTCACTCAATTCCGGAGACAGAGTGCGCTTTGCTGAGATACTTAGAGGAATGCATGTGTGGGCGTGCAGGTAGTGTTGTAAAGGGGGTGCGTCGGATAGCTAACCTTAAGCCATAATACGGAGACAGAGCAAGAAAATGGAGGAACTAAAGCTTTATTTTTACTGTAAACAAAAGACATGACTACAAAAACACAGAAACCAAAACACAGTAAATGTGCTGTGAAACATATACAGAACTAAATGACAAACATAAACCACAATAAACAACTATAACCATGAACTGATACATTAATCACATTAACGTATGACCGTGATACCCATAACACCTCATTTAGTACAACAGCATAATCCTTGAGTACTTCCTTTACCTTAACTCACTTTTCCCTATAATGATCCACGCCGGCAACATAAAAAACCCTTCTATATATATA
>JAOUQT010146198.1:0-18715 GCA_025769995.1 Xyliphius kryptos | reverse complement strand
TCTGCAGTGACACTGATGCAGTGAGGGGGGGTTTAGTGCAGCAGTGCTGCTGTAGTTTTATTTAAACACCTCAGTGACACTGCTAGCATAGGACTATGCACCAACCCAATAATACCTGCTCTGTGGTGCTACTATTGGGGTCCTGACTATTAGCGAGCAGAATAAAGGAGACGTACACAGTATGTACTGTAGTGGAGCAAAAATGACTTGTTTAAATTTTTAACTGTACTTGTAAAATATTCAATTACTATAAATAAACCATGACAGCAAATTAACATGGATAATCATATGCAGAAAATGCCAATAAAAAGGCATCTTTTATATTAAGATTTAATAGACATTTGTGTTTTTGCTTATCTATACTAAATATTGCAGTGAGGTCACATTACTGTATCCACGTCACAAACATCAGGCTTAAATTGATGGTAATCAGAGCAGAGAGGACGATGGTTTCTCCATCAATAAATGCAGAACAGCATCATGTCACGCGAGCAGAGCATTGAGGGACGCGTGGCGTGCTCAGCACTTAAGGCTGACTGGCCCACTGCCAGTTTAGTGATGATGTCTGAGAACAGCTGCTGGTATTTTCTGATGAAGGAGACCAAGGCCAAAGCATCACTTTTGTCATTCGATGTGTGCACTGTGGCGGCTGGCACACGGAATTGTGGATGCGCCTCCTTATGTGGTGCAATTTGAAAAGAAAGTGCTGGGAACTTAATTGTTGCCAGGTGCAGCTGCACATGTTTCTGAGGAGAGTGCATTTCTTTAGCAGTCCTTAAAAAAAAAAACACTAGCCACACATCACATCACCAATCAGGGATATCTTACAACTAACTTTTCTGGAAGGTTTGTCACAATAATTTGCTGGACCTTCATTTCTTCTCACAGAACCAGTGAAACTAAGTCAGGTTTGTAGGCATCCTAAGTCCCCCTTCATTATCCGTTTAACGGTCATTACGACCGAACAGGACCATTAGGACTGTTTTCCTTATGGGTCCAGGTTTTGGGTGGCACAGTGGTGCACTGGATTTCTCTGATTTTCTTCCATGGTACAAAAACATGGATTTAAGGTAAATTGGTTGCTCCAAATTGCCCCTATATAGTCTGTGTGCGTGAATGTGAGCCAAGTAATGGATAGGCGCCCTGTCCTAAGTGTATCTATTTACCCACCCAGCGCCCAAAATGTTTTCCCCTGGATGGGTATGTGGAACTACCCCCTAATATGGGATTACGAATTCAGATCTAGGAGGGGTTTTCATGCGCGTGTTCACCTGGTTTCCTTGAACAGTCCGAAAACATGGCTATAAGGCTATAATTGGCTGCTCTAAATTGCCCCTATATGGTGTGTGTTTCTACATAGTAAGGATTGTATTCAAGTTAGAAAAGAAAAGTTCAATTGCAGACCACCCATTTTTAAAAAAGAAGTCAGATTTAGAAAAAATGTGTCTTCTAAAATTTCTAAATAACGTCAGGTTATGGACAGTGCTGGAAAGTTCACTATTTAACAGTGATGAAAGTTCAGAACAGTAAATTTGGACCATGGAAATGTTAAAGCAAAGAGCAGATCTGGCATATATCCTTAAAGCTGGTGTCAGGACATTGTATTAAATGCAGAGATCGACTGAAATCCAATAGAGAGAAACTGGCAATACAGTAACATGGATCGATCACACACTAGGTGAGCTGCAGAGTTCTAGATCAGCTGTAAAGGGGAACCAGGGGCAGCTTCCCAAGGCTTTTTAAACGAGGGTCTATTATTAATGTAATAACAGCCACAGTTCAATATCTACCATATATGTGTACAATTAATATTATTTCATCTTATAGACCTAATGTTGCATGAATTAGCAGTAAATAGAGTGATAAGGAGTGAGAATGTCCTAAAGATCAAATGCATAACGTTTATAAAAGCGTAGTTTCCATTTAGGCAAAAAAAAAAACAAACACAATGCATCCTCCCCCATACTTCACTGTG
This sequence comes from Xyliphius kryptos, assembly GCA_025769995.1. Lineage (NCBI taxonomy): Eukaryota > Metazoa > Chordata > Actinopteri > Siluriformes > Aspredinidae > Xyliphius > Xyliphius kryptos. The sequence goes on along the minus strand of JAOUQT010146198.1, from coordinate 16,740 downwards.
AGGTGTTTTTCTGCATTACTCATCCTTGGTGTTACACCAGGCCTAAGTGTTTATAGCCAAAAAGCTCTATCTTGGTCTCATCTGACCAAAGCACATGGTCCCAGTTAAAATTCCAGTACCGCAAACTCCACCAGTTTACACTTTTCTCCATGTATGCCTCCCAAACAGCTTGTTGCCATGGAGATGGCGCCTGATGGTTGTTTGGTGGACCTCGTAACCCCAAGATGCTACCATTTGCTTTTATTCTTTTACAGTGGGCTACTCAGAACTTTCTACTTCTCTTACCATCCTTCTTACTGTGTGTGGTGGCAAGATACATTTGCATCCTCTTCCAGATCTTTTGATGATGGCTCTGACTGTAGTTAAGGTAACGGCAGGTAAGGGACTAATTTTTTTTTTTGTAGCCATTGCCTGATTTACGAAGGTCGACACACATCTGCTTTACTTAAATAGTGTGTTCTCCTGTCTTTTCCATGTTTAAGAGTGAGTAGGAGAAATAGGCTTCTGTGTAATGCCATATTTATACCCCAGGGAAACAGGAAGTGAAGAATTACTACCTAAAGGTTCCTATATACTTTGATCCACTTTATAAACTAGAGTAGAAATGACATAAATGGTTCAAATAAACTGATTTCCAAAAAAATGTTAGGGTATGCTAATAATTGTGGAACAGGTCATTTTATGGGAAATAATTCCCGGGAAGGTGGCCAGGGAGCCATTGGGGTTAGGGGTCTTGCCCAAGGGCATAGTACTTGGTGAGACCAAGAATCAAACCGGAGACCTTCAGGTCACAAGGCTGACCACAAACCTACAACTATACATTTTCTTACTGTCCACATGGGTGGTCGTCTTCTGCTATACCTCCCAGACTCTCAATCACAACCTAAATGGTTTTCTCTCCCTCGCCTGTGTCCTGCTTTTTGCCCCCTCTATCTTCCCCTCTGGCACACATAGTGAGAAAGTGAAGCGCAGTACAGCAAGCTCCTGTCTGTCACACTCACACATTTCCCATTAATGTGACAAACACACTTGACATGCAATTTCCCCCGGTGCACTCCAGCTCCATCCAAAACGGATGACAAATATTGGGATCAGTTTGCTGAAATCAATATTTCACTCTCCTCTGGGGACAAATCTCCACCTATTATGTTGTCACTCACACGACTGACATCTCATCTTATTCCAAGTAAAAGACTCAGACAGATTATGACAGGAAGATAGAAGAGAAGGTGAAGCGACAGCTCATCTTGTAAAGAGTGGAGGAAGAGCAGATATTGTCTTTGCGCTGTCTGTTGTCATGCATGATTAGATTATTCATACGATGCTTCATCATGACGATGGACTCCTTTTCCATCCTGCTTAGAATCCAAAACTGAAGCCACATTCAGCACCACCTGTGAATCAAAAGTCCAAGTTTGAAAATGTAAAGGACCTCAAATCTGTTCTAACTGTTAATGTTGTGACATATCCGTAATGCCAGGGCACAATCTGTGGACTAAACGTCAGATTCCTTTCACACTCTGAATGAGCCTCACAGGATTTGAATAAAAAATGCTAATGTTGAATCCTATAATTGTTCCAGAGCAAAACACAGCCTGCAAGAGCAACACTGCCATCTACTGTATAATCTCTCCTATTATTTTACAGGTCAATTTGAAATGTAAAATACTGGTTACTCTCTTTTCATTTTGTCATATAGAGCGGGTGCCAAACATGCATGCAAAGCAAATTTTTTTTTTTCACTTGACCCTTTGCCTTATTTTATTGAAACCGGGTGGGTTCATTTAACCATTAATATTCAATTCATTATCTTCCACTTAATTTTCTATAAGGGTCGTGGTGGGGTTCCCCATGCCCATCCAGGGGAGAACGTTTCGAGCGCTGGGCAGATACACCCAGGACAGGGCGCCAATCCATTGCTGGGCACACACTCACTCACACAGCCACACAACACGGGGCAATTTAGAGCATTCAAGTTTACATTAAATCCATGTTTTTGGACTGTGGAAGAAAACCGGAGAAAACCCATGCGGACATGGGGAGATCATGGAAACTCCACCCAGATCGGTATTCGAACCGGGAATCCCCAGTGCTGAGAGGTGAACATGCTAACCGTTAGCCCCCGTGCTGCCCAATCCCTAACATCATTGATATAATTTTCATTAACATTAACATAATAGGAGGATAAATAGTGTGTGTGTGATTGAATGCGTGCCCAGCAATGGCTTGGTGCCCCATCCTGGGTGTATCTGCCCAGCGCCCGAAATGTTCTCCGCTGGTTGGGGTTACTTATTCAGTCATGTAGAACCCTTGGAAACGCTAGGCCAATTTTTCAATGATACTGATGCATAGAGTTTGGTGGTTTTAGTAGATGCTCATGTTATACTCAATTGCCAGTAAATTACTCTGTGTAACTGTATTTTTACGTGTTTGCTTTTAACAAAAAGAAATAAGAACTCTTCCAAATGCTGACCTGCACAAACTGGGCTTATCAATACACTCTGTTATATGTATGGTCATTATTTCCATTTATGCACCTAATGTAGTTATATAGTACATTCCCTTTGCACAGTTTTTACTTGCACTATACTGCCATTATTGCACTTTGTATATCTGCACAATTCTACTATTTACACTTGGAGGCTAACAGCATTTTGTTGTCTTGTACTTGTCAATCAAATAAACAAATGATCGTTTAGTTGTGCCCTAACCTTTTTCTAAATGAGGAAATCTTATAAGAGCCAAAATCAAATCTGAAGCAGCTCGAAACATTAACATGAAGTTATTTAGCAGACGCTTTTATCCAAAGCGACTTACAAGTATCCCAACTTGATGTTTGGTGTCAGAACACAGGGTTGACACAGCACCCTGGAGCAATGAGGGTTAAGGGTCTTGCTCAAGAACCCACATTGGTAACTTCAATGGACATGGGATTTAAACCCCCAACCTTCAGATTGATAGTCGAACACCCTAACCACTGATCTACCACTCCCGATAGGCTCAAGATGTCTCAGCACCTCTACATGGTTTGAGCAACACCACCAGTTAGTGGTTAGTGCGATTGTGTGCAGGAGAAACATATATTTGGATGATATGCATGTTGTACTTGCCCGGGCCAAAAGGGACTAGTACAAATTATAGGAAATCTTAGAGCTGTAGTTTTTCATATACAACTCTTTAAAATTAGCATTGACATAACATCAAGTTAAAAATAAGAAGATGAAAATGTTTAATAATAAAATATACAGATATACAGCAGTGATGACATTATTTATGTACGAACAGAACAAAGTGAAGTAAAAACACAAAAGCCAAAACATTTCTATCTAAAATGAATCTTGTGGAGCCTTTCTGTTTAATAAGTATCTTAAACAAGATTCTCTGTGAATATATATTTAAAAAAAGCAAACTCAACAAAGCAAAAAAAAAAAAAAAAAAGAAAAAAGATAAAAATCCATGGCGACACAGTGGCTTGGTGGTTAGCCTCTCAGGACTGAAGATCCAGGTTCGAATCTCGATCTGAGTGAAGTTTTTTGTTATGTTCTCCCCGTGATGTGGCCATGTAGATTGTTATCCAGGTTCTCGTTTCCTTTGCAGTCCAAAAACACAAATTTAAGGTGAATTGACTGCTCTGAATGACCCCCATGCAAATTGCCCAAATATAGTATGTGTCTGTGTGAGTGAGTTTGGCCCCGCAGTCCTGTGTGTATGTACCCAGCGACTGAAACGTTCTCCATTGGATGATACCCCCACAATCTATACAATGTAAATCAGTTTTATGAGTGTGAGTGTTCTTACCTTTAAAAATGACAAGTTTTCTTGATTTCATTAGTTTTTCTGTAGATATGATGCAGCCAATGATCCCTGTAAATAAATAAAAAAATACATGAAATAAACAAATTATTAGAAACCAATTACTAAGTTAAAATATAAATATTAATTATCCTAAGATAAAAAAAAAATCAGTTATATATATATGAATAATTTTGAAATCACTTTTACTGATGCAATGGTCCTTAAATCTGATTGGCTGAGCCATTTGTCCAGGCGTGACATTATTAACAATAATGCACACCTCTGACTGCTTCACATTCATATCAATGCCCAACATACGATATATTATTTTAAATTATGTACCATAAATGGAAATACAGTTTAATATAAACAGTGAGACAATTCCTGATGAGCGCTAAACCTGTACCCTCTTATTCAGCAATCAATGTTCACAAACCAGACTGGAATACATCGTTGAATACCAGTTCATAATAAATTTAGTTTTGAATGAAGACATTTATGAAATCTTACTTTTTTTTTTTATTATAGTGTTTGTAACCGTTTTATAAAAGCAATAAGGTTGTGTATTATTGTGAATAAATCACGGGAAAGAGGTGTAACTTTACTCTTCAAGTCTAACGACACCCATTTCCCGTGATTTATTCACAATAATACATACCCTCTCGTGCCTTATTGCTTTATTGTCCAACATCTGTGTCGGACCCCACAAATGTTTTCCGGAATAAATAGGCAAAGCTACCTACAGATACACATCGCCTTTTACTTTCCATAGTTTGTGCATTACAGTATGGTCTTTGGTCAAGATTATTTCAATCAGTGCAACGTAATTCTTTAAATGGGGTTGTATTTTTTTGAATGATTTATACCAGTGTCCAGTCCATCTGAGAAAAGCCTGCGGATCCAGATGTGGTTTGGTCATCAGTACTGAAGGTATTTGTTGGAAGATGATAAAGCCATTCAGAGTTTGCTGTATCTGTGTTAGCAGTAGTCCCCCCGACACACGGAGAAGAGTGTCCTTTCAGAGGAATTTGGAAGGCCATAGAACACTCGGCTGTTTCATTGTTCGTCATCTCAGGAGATAAAGACTGGAAGGTATCTGATTACAAATCAAATACATCAAAACATGATCAGAAATGTTATTATGGTTATATTGTTCCGATTATAATATGATTATTAAATTCACTGATGATAAAAACCATCATGACTCACCATGTATAATAGTATCAATGGAACTCCTGTGATCCAATAGATCAGGCGCAGCAACAGATAATTGTGGTGCTTCTGTAATTACCCCGGTAACCAGGTTGTTGTCTCTGCTGGTGGTTAAAACTGGGTTTTCCGTTGCAGCAGCGGGGATCGAATGGAAGCTGCCTGTAACACAACGAACCACAAATTAAAAGTTCTGATTGGTAAGCTTTTAATACAGACCACTTTTAGGCCCAGTCTCATTCCTCTGCTTCTCCAATCAGATTTTGAATTCAAATTGCGACTGTATCCACCAATCATCAGACATCGAACATGCCAGGTCTTTTTTCTTCTTACATTTCTTTTCCATTTCTTTTTACATAAAAAAATTACCACTTTATTGCTTTTATACCGTGACACAATATAATGATAGGGAGTGCATTAATGTGGAAAAAAAAAATCATGGGAAAGAGATAAGAGTTAATACACAACCTCAAGTGCCTTATTGCTTTTAGAAAATGGTGACAGACACACTATACTAAAAAAAGGTTTGATTTATAAATGTGTTTATTAAAAACACAATTATTAATTAACTGGTCTTCCACAAAGTCAATATTGATTGCAAAGTTACAGGATACTGGTTTCTCTAATCATAAAAAAAGGCATCTAGAGGATAAATTACAGAACATGATTTTTAAACAGCCGCAACACAGTTGGTGCTCATCTCTCGCTATTTATATTAATCTATTTATTAATTTATGGTACATTATTTAAAATAATGTATTGTATATCATGCATTGATACAAATGTGAAGAGGTCAAAGGTGTGCATTATTATCACTAATGTCACAGCTGGACAAATGGTTAAGCAAATTAGATCACTAAGTCAATTGTATAATTTTGGAACACATTTGAAACCATTCTTTAATCACTGATTGGCTATTGAACTTACTAAGTGTATATGTATGTTTGTCCATGATGCCAGTTGCTGTTCAGGATTAAATGGATCATTAAAATTCCTCAGTGGGACCTTGAGTAACTTTTATTTTAAAAAAGGGAGAAGGCAACATAAATCAACCTCATTCCTGTGACTTCACTTTGTCTCGGATTGCAAATAATCATGGTTAAATCCCACAGTGTATCTGTCTGCAGGGTTTTAGATTTTGATTGGATTACAGATTAAAAAACTGATAAAACAGTTCATCTTGTGGTGATGAGTAAATACTTAGAACTATATTTAGTCATTTGGCCTAGCTTTGCAGGGTTGGGATGAGGTTTCCTGCAAATAGTTTACATGTAAATTGTCACTAAATTATGTATTTTCTTATTGTAAACAGCAGTGCATTTGGTATGGAACCTACAGGAACCTATCACAGTTAAGGCAAAGTGCCACATCCGTACCTGAAAGCACAGATCTAAGGGATTCATCCAAATCTTTGGTGTATTTATCAATAATGTTTTGCAGACTGCTACTGGAGACAATTGGCCTGGGCACCCCACAGCTGCATAAGCTGCTGGAACAAGACACCGAGGCTCCCACTCCCACAGCGGACTCATTACTGTGTACAGAAGATTCTGAAAAAAAAATAATGATAAATTAGACGTGGACAAAATAAATGTATAACCCAAACTTATGTTCAGCATTTAGCAATTCTAAAAATTGAAAGAAACCCTTTATAAAATGTAATGAGTGGGAATTTCGACATTACAAGGATCACAAAAATAATCTTCTTAAACACATTTTAATTGCAGGACACCATTGCTGAATATTGTGACGAATTCATGGCACAATAATACACAAGCTTGAAGGCCAAATTGTTTTCAGAAAAAAAGTTATAAAACATAATACAATACGAAATGCTCGCTGTTTATATTAATGTACATTTCCAGTTATGGTACATGATAAAAAATGATGTATATCACACATTGATATGAACGTAAATCAGTTAGTGGTGTGCATTTTTGTCAATAATGTCACAGTTGCGCAAACGACTCAGAATCGGAGCTACCCGTTATTGACGAGTAATCAGACCACACTGAGGCTAAAACGGTCCTGTTCATAACAAAAATGGCCAAATATTTTGTTGTAATTTAGTACACCCCACACCAAAATGATTAAAAACTGCAAGTAAAAAGAAAAAAATCATAATATGCTGATAGTATTATGCAGAAACCAGAAAGTCTGACTCTCATACTTAAGTATATTGCAGATATCACCTGCTTAATTGTTTGTATTTATAGTGATCAAACAAGCTGGTAAGTAAAAACACCAGAAATCTTGTTTTTGGGCGTTTGCTTGTTAAATAAAGGTTCGAGGCAATCAAAAAAAACACATTTAGTTGTTTTTACCCCATTTTAGTGTTTTAAAACTGGGGCTGTAAATCTAATGAGATGGGTCTGAGGACACAAACATACCTGGCATGGTAGAGTGTGTGTCATGATCACTGGTGGAATAGCTGCCAGTTGTGAGGGTAGTGGAGGTTAAATAATCTGGCTCAGCGCAGGATTCATCGTGAGGTAATGTCAGCTCTGACTAGTTGTACAACATCGGTGGGAAGAAAATTGAATTAGCAAGTCATAGTGATTCAGTTCATAGAAATTTTGTTCACACGGAGTATATTAAAAAAGTTTAGTAGCACCTCAGAGCAGGTATTATATGGTTGGTGCATTATTCCTATTCCAGCAGTTTCAGATGTACTACAGTCTTTAACTGTAAAACTACAAATTCCATCTATATAGTAAGTGGAGGAAATCGACAATGGAGCAACAAGGGAGTGTGTCCAAATTTTTGACTGGTATATTTTTCAAATTACATGAGAATTACAATACAAACTTCGATATCCTGCATTGCATGCCTAAGAGTTTCTTTGTTTATTGTACAGTAGAGCTGTGTGTCAACGTACACACCTTTGCATTAATCTATATAATACCGAATAATTAGAACATGATTGTGCTGTACAAGGCTCATGGTCTGAGACGTTGGTGAAGGAAGTTACCACAAGCTTAAAATATTAATTTACTAAATAAAAGTAATGAATGTTATTACCTCATTTACAGGTTGCAGAGCGACCATACCTTCAGCTAAAAACATAAATAAATCAAAGTAAAAATTAATATTGATCTAATACAAAGTTGAACAAAATTAGTGTCGTGACAGATGTACTACAGTTTGAAACTATAAAACTATATCCATCTATATGGTAAGTGGAGAAAATAGGCAATGAAGCAGAATAAGGTGGTGGGTTCAAATTCTGGATTGGTACTGTATTTTGGCTTCTTGGACACAAAGTGAGAGAAAAAAAAAAACCCACTTGTATGGGGCAAGGGTGTGATGGGCATGGCTGGTATACAGGAGGCTGGTTTGGGTAAACGGTTGCACCTTCCTGAGACTGATGACTCTAATGAACTGTCTCTCTCTCCAGGAACAGTGTAAAAGAATCGGATGTTTTCACGGGTGTGAAAGAGCCAAAGGGAGAAAGCGGACATTGACGATCTGGTGTATGTATAGTGAGAACATACTGTAAAGCCCAGGATTTTGGGGAACTGTAAACACTGTAGGCAACACTAAAACCATTTGCGTACCAACTTTGTCTGATCCCGGGTTTCGGCACCACTGTAATAGGTTTGTGGTTGTGATACAGGGATCAGTGGAGTTGTTGGTATGCAAATGGATTTATTGTCATGTATACGAGAGAGATCATTAGAGTAATCAGTCTCAGGCAGGTGCAACCGTTTACCCAACCTGCCCCCCGAACCAGCCTCCCGTCTACTAGCTATGCCCATCATGCCCTCGCGCCAACTCCTAACAAAATCACTGATGTTGCTGCTCAAACCACAGAGGTAGTGAGACATCTTGAGCCTCTTCTTTGTGGTGTGTAAAGAATATATAGACTTTCACACATGATCCTCAAAGAGAAAATATGTAAATTGTAATTCAACTGTAACTGAAGCAACGGTGTGGATTTGTAGAGGGAACACGCCCATGCCCACAAAAACACACTTATTTATAAGATTACAAGTTATGTGTTTCTACCTGTGTACAAAGCTGCTGATTCCAGTTGTAGTGTCTCCCTCCATGACAGTTTACTGCTTCTGCTAGGTGCTGTACTTGGCTGTAATGTCATAGCCTCTGAGCAGCTGGAGCTTAATGCGTGATCGCTTCCCGACTCCGTGTTTTCGTTCACAGGGACGGTGTAGTCATCTGTGTAGGACAATCTCTCCATACTTTCCTCAGAACCTAAAGAAAAGCAGATCAAAATAATGATTAGTAAACGTAACTTGAACTGCTTCCCGGCTCCTAAAAGGTTCTGGGGACAATGCAGCAAACATCCACATAGGGTTTACAATAATTCCCTTTATTTTGACCACTGCTAGGATTTTAAACTATTTTCTCTGGCATTTCTATGATACACAGTTACGTGTTAAACGTACAGTCGTGGAGTGTTTGTACAGACCTGTATCCAGTGTAACATCAGCTGGTGTGTTGACTTCTTGTATGGTGCTGAGTTTGTGAAGCTCCAAGTCCTGTAGCAGATTGTGAAGGGAGCGAGGTGGAAAAGTTGGGGGCTTTGATCCCACACCATTTAGTGACTCACTGAAATCTGAAAACAAAGAAAGAGTCAAAATTATAGTGTTAGTCCTCATCAAAGATGAATTTATTGAATTAATTGATTTTTTTTTATGACCACTGGGTAAATTTTTTAATGTTTAAAGAAACCTTGTTGCTGTTAATCTTGTCTTCAATAGTTTAGTTCTAAAATTACCTAGAATTAAGGTTTGGGTCATTGTCTTGCTATGATTTTGACCAGAAATTATGCTTAAAGCTTTGAAATGTTGTAAGTAGCTTTTTGGGTCCAATATGATGATCATTCTGTGCAAAACAGTCCAGACCATCCCACCACCTTCTCCTCCATGTTCTACAGTTGGTCTCACAAACTGAGGAAGCATCGTTTCCTTACATACAGTTCTTTGTAACATTGTGTTAGTCACTAAATTAAAACTTTATAAATGTTTAAAATAACTGAATATTGGTGGGTGTGTTCTAAAACGTTTGGCTAACCAAGTACATGTACAATATTAAGTATTAATGTAATAAATACAAGTGCAAAATTTGAATCAAACTTGACCTTTAAAAAAGAAAAAAGTAAATAAAATAATCTCACCAGCAGGTGAGATGGGTGAATAGGTGAGGTCATGGTGCTGACTGGGCGATTCATCAGATGGGAGAACTCCGTTCGTCCCCTCGAAGCGATGGGCATCAAGATGAGACATCTTACTGGCTCGCATTTCCATTCCTCTTAATTCATCCTGAAATAAAATGCATAGAGATAGTTAAAAAAAACCATCACTTTCCCATCTTCTGTAAAGGCTTTCTACAATATTTTGTAGTACTTTGTGCCCACTCATTCAGCATATGAGCATATGTAAGGTCATGGACAGATGATGGCCTTGTTTAATGATCTCTGTGTGAGCCAGTCATGTTCTCGTACACAAAATCGAATCAACTGTTTTCATGGAAATAGCTAGATATGGTACTAATCAAATGTTTGGACACAACCCCTTATTGCTCTATTGTCTTATTTCCTCCAATTACCATACGGTAACATTAAGTCATTAAGCAGACGCTTTCATCCAAAGCGACTTACGAATAAGATAACAACACAAGTCAGTAGTGCAGGAAGAAACAGCTACACCGTAGTATCACCAAAACCTCTGCATTATTAGATCTGGCCCTATTTTTATAGCAAGTGTTTGTGGAAAAGGTGTGCTGAGTGAATCGTTCCACCATGTAGCAGTGGTGAATGAAACTGAGTGAGAATTAGCACCACGGTGAGTTGGAATCACCCGGTGACATTCATCACTAGATCACAGTGAACAGGTCTGAGTGTATTTAGGAAAGATGGATTGAGGGTAAGAAGGGGCAGATCTGGAGATTGCCACTGTAGGCCAGAGTCACTGTCATATAGATGGACTTTGTAGTTTTACAATTACAGACTATAGTACATCTGTTTTAGGTTTCCTTGTTCTCTGTTTGCCAGGAGAATCACAGAACAGGTATAATTTGGGTGGTGAATCGTCAGTTCTGCAGTGACACTGATGAGGTAAAGGGGTTTTAGTGCAGCAGTGCTGCTGTAGTTTCATTTAAACACCTCAGTGACACTGCTGGGATAGGAATAATGCACCGACCAAATAAATGGACAACCGTCTGGAATTGTAGAGCTGCAAAGTCCAGCCTTCGGGTAAGTGGAACTGTTACACTGGACAATAAGTGAAGCAAAAAGTAGGCGTGTCCATACTTTTTCCTGTTATCTTGTTTCTCAGCCATTTCTTTGCCTTGCCCACTTTCAAATATAGAGAATGCTCCACATGCACTTTATTTTCACCTCCTCACACGCTTCCTGTCTCTCTTTTAATAATCAGCCAAGGAGAATGTGCGACGCAACCGGCAGAGTCGCACCTTTCTGGTGGAAAATGTCGTAGGAGAGCTTTGGTCCGAACTCAATGAAGGTAGAGTCAGCATCTCTTTCTTTCTCCTCTTTTCCTTCCACTTTGTTTCTGATCTGATTTTGAGTCTTGCCATGCCACTGTGTCACTCGTGCTTTTTCTAAATCTCTGAAGCTTGATTACATTTAAATCAATTTCGGAGTCAAGGCTTAGGAACTAGATCTAAAAGTATAGATGTAATAAAACAGCCAAATGAACACAAAAATATTATAAATGTGATATATTAAAGCATAAATTGTTTTTAGAAAATCATATACATTTCTGGAAAAGTCTCCTGCACATTGGAATCATAACAGAAAAACTACCAGGTCATTTTACTTTGCAACATTCAGATATTAAAACCACATTATAATTAAAAGCTATACGTTTTTTTTTGTAGCAAGTAGATCAACTACTTTTTAAAAGCAGCCTTTAAGTTTGGATGTCCACCAGCATTTTACACAAACTCCACTGTTTTGACCTGACCAGTCAGGGACGGTCACCTAAATATTCTTAAGCTATTCTTAAGGTTTGTTTAGGGTTGTTTTATGCTAAATAATGAGCTGCCTAACCAATCCTGGTTGGTATAGAGAAATTCAGATTATTCTGGACACCCTCATCTCTAAGGAGATATAGGCCACACCATGCCATTGTCCCCACTATGCTTAAACTGTGGATTTAGTGTAATTTGGGTTATTTTATGTAAGTTCAATAGATACTTTTTAATCTCACAGATTGACTGAGTTCAGTCTTAAATCAGTCTTAGTTCAGTCTTAAACTCAATTGTCCAGTTTGACAGAACAGCAGTGCATTAAAGAGATCAGATAAATTAATTGATTTACAGACTGGCTAATTGATTTATTACCTTTGTTCACGTGTGCCCACACTTTTCTGGCCTGAGATCTTCTTTTTCCAGTGGACAGGTCATCGTGATCTACGATTTTTTTTATCATAGCTTTGATGTTTAACTCTTTTTTTACACACATGTTGATATTATTAGCATTACAAAGCAATTCGCGGAAAAAAAAAACACTATTATACTAATGATTTGCACTAAATGCTGTCAGTCAGATGTGAATAGTCTGGACAGTAGCTGCTAATGCCAATTCTAAGGCAGGTTTCCAAATGATCATTTTTTTCATGTGGGAAAAAGACTGATTTACATAAGTAGGTTGATCCAAAAATGCTGTTAAATATGTAGCATGTTTTCTTATCTAGAGAATGTGCGACATATACTTTTTCTTTAAATTAATTTACTAGTATTTGTACATTTAATTGCTGTGTGACAAATATTTATATGCAACATATAAAAACTTTACTCTTACACTTATATATATTATATACATTTACACTTATATGTATTTTTAACTTTCCAAATAGTGTCCCTTTGCTGCTGAGAATGTGAATTTCCTTATTGAGGCACCAATAAATGCTTATCTTATATTACAATTAAATATAAACATTAATATATAACTTACAAGCGATATTTTCCAAGAAGTACCAACAGCAGGGATCAACAACAAGTTGAAACCATAAGCTAACAGCATGGCATGTAATATCCATAGACATTGTGAAATCTGACATGATTAAGTCATGTGACATATTCAACCAATGAAAACACACTGCCAGTTTCATCGCAAAAATAATGAATTGGCGTCAAAATCAGGTGTAAGTCTCTACAGAACATGACGTGTTCCACTGTGATCTACCAATGTGTACTGTGTGATCGATGTATTGTGTTTTAAAACCTTACATCATTTTAGACTCTTTTACCCTTACAGTCATCCTGATTTGATGTTTAAGATCAACGAGCAGATGATACACCGAGTGTTGACGATTAAGAGCCTTGCTCAAGAACCATATTTAGCAACTTTTGGTAGACTCCGGTTTAAGACTCTAAGCTTTAACCTCTGGTCTACCATGCCTTTTAATAGATGGATGGAGGAACTATAATTTATTTTAGACAAAACCCAGATGAAGCATGACCAATAGAAGGGTAGATAAACAGACCTAATAGATCAGTGAATTGATTTATAAATGAATGACTGAATAAATGAGGACATGGACAAAATAGTGTGTAGAGCTAAAGAAACATTTATTTTTCAGAAAGAGACAAGTGTTTCATCGTGTGCTTTAATAACGACTTATGGTTTATGTTCTGTTATAAAGGTGACCGATATGTGGTGGTGGACTGTGGAGGTGGTACAGTGGACTTGACCGTGCATCAGATTCGTATGCCAGAAGGACATCTGAAAGAGCTCTACAAAGCATCAGGTCAGTCGCAGTTACTCATAAAAGAAATCATTCAAGAACTACTGATGAATGTAATGGCTCAAATCAGTTGTGAAAGGATTTAATGTTCTATCGCGGGGGGATTTTCCATGTCCGAACGTTTCGGGCGTTGGGCAGAAGCACTGAGGACTGGATGCCAATCCATTGCTGGGCACAAAAACCTGGATTTAAACCTGGATCTCTAGCGCAAACGTGCTAACCACTATGCCACCGGCTACCCCATGATTCTGATTAGCTAATTTGTCAAATTATTAGTATTCACTATTCTCACATTTGGATTAAATACAAGGCTACCATAAATACCACTTAACTTTAAATGATTTTTTATATAAAAATTAGAAGCATTTACAATTAACATGAATTAAATTTGCTAGTATTAATCTTTTGACCTTCTCACTTTATATGTTTGTATGTGAGTGCACTATGGCTAATTGGTTTATTTAATCCTATAAATACATCGCCCTCTCTGTCCTTTGTGTGTGACATTGTTAGTATTGATCTCTCCCTCTCTTTAGGAGGTCCTTATGGTTCCATTGGAGTTGATTATGAGTTTGAGATGCTGCTCTGTAAGATCTTTGGTCAAGACTTCATCGATCAGTTTAAGATCAAACGTCCGGCTGCATGGGTGGACCTGATGATCGCTTTCGAGTCGCGCAAGAGGGCGGCGGCCCCAGATCGCTCTAACCCGCTCAACATCAACCTGCCTTTCTCCTTCATCGACTACTACAAAAAATTCAGGGGCCACAGTGTTGAGCATGCACTACGTAAGAGCAAGTAAGTTGTCGTGACAGAAGCTAATATGAGTTTTATAACAGGATGGTGTTTGTGAGAGAGATGAAAGCATGTTCCGCTCCTTAAATCTGATTGGCCGAGCTGTTTGATCAGCTGTGACATTATTCACAATAACACACACTTCTGACCGCCCTACATTAGTAGCAATGCGTGATACACAATACATTATTTTAAATCATAAAATACAAATTAATATAAACAGCCAGCCGATTTCCCATAAGCATTTTTTTTTATTATTAAGTGTGTTGGGTGACTTGGCAACTAGATGGCACGGTTACTCGGTGATCAATGTTCGCTTAAAAAAACGGACTAGATTACATCACGAAAGACCAGTTTATTAATGATTTTGCTTTCAATAAATGCATTCATTAATTAAACCTTGTTTTTTTAGGTTTTCTTGAGGTTGTGCATTATTGTGAATAAATCACAGGAAAGAGGTGTAACAGAACACTTCTTTTCCTATATGTATTCACATATATATTGTACACCCTCTTGTGCATTATTGCTTTACTGTCCCATTTCTTGCAAAATAGCGTTAGGCTATCACTCTAAAGTCCACTAAAACCTGATAATGCAGACCTTTAACCGTCAGTGCTCAAAAAGTGTTGTATTATGAATGACCTTTGTGCTGTGATCCCATCCATCATGTTTGGAATAGTTCTAAGTTTCTCTGGATAATGATGATGTAATACATCTGTCAACCAATGTTGGGTCAGTAAGTGCCTTTAGCTTTCATTTTTCAGTATTCCCCACACTGTTGCCACTAATTGGACTTTTTTTAACAAAGCATTAAGCTTTTCAATGAAAGGAGAACTCTTTTGTGAAATAGATCACTCTAAATAGGTTATCAACTTGGTGAGCAAGGGTAATTTTTTTTTTTTTTTTTTTTTTTATAGCTTAAACCAGATCTCGGCATATTATTGCCCTGAAGTGACATCCAGCCCCTTTTGTCCATCTGTGTTCACTCTACATGAGATCAATAAAAAATAATATTTGAATGTAAAAGTAGAGCTTACAGTTGTATTGTACTGTATTCCATCACAAATGGTTTATGACATGAAGGCGTTATGAAACTTTTTTTTTTTTTTTTTTTTTTTACTTATAATGTTTCGTGAATACTGTGAAGCTCTTAAAAAGTGTTACCGAGTACTGTGTTAAAAGCGCTATACTAACTAACTGGTCTGGCCGTCCTGTTAAAGCAGCCGTGAAGCATAATGTGTTGTGTTTTACTTTTCTGTTCACCACAGCACTATAATAAAATTGGTTATCTGGGTTACTAAACCTTTAAACCCTCCTGATACCTTTCTATTTAACTCTTATCAATAAGGTGTTTCTGACCAGGCAATCATTTAATTATTAAAGCAATGATGCATGAGAGGGTGTGCATTATTGTGAATAAATCATGGGATAGACCCCCTTTCACATGATTTATTCATAATAATGCACAACCTCAAGTGCCTTATTGCTTAAATAGAAAATTCATTAAAACATTACAATAAAAAACAAGGTGTAATTTATAAATGTGTTTATTTAAAACAAAAAATATTAATAATCTGGTCTATTGTGACTGGTGATCTAGTACGGTTTTCAAAATGAACATTGTTGAGTAACGGGATACAGTATTAGAATTAAAATTGTTACCAGCAGACTATAATAAGAAATACAAAGTTTGATTCATGAATGCATTAACTGAATGCAAAATTGCTAATAAACTTACCTTTCACAAGTAATCCATTTTTTTTAAATGAACCCTGACGCAAGTAAAAGATTTCCAGTTTCTTTAACAATCAAATTACAGAATGCAGTTTATGAAAAAGATAGGGAGGTATTTTATATTGCGCATTTATACGAATGTATAGCTGTCAGAGGTGTGGGTTATTGTGAATAATGTCACGGCTAGCGGCTCAGCCAATCAGATTTAAGGACCAGAACTACTTGTTTTTATAAGCATGATTAATGCACTGCACACAAATTAAATTTTATTCAAATTAAATTGGATTAAATGAGGAATGTCTGAGTTTTATGATTTTCAGACTTGCTCACCATGAGGTTATTAAACCCATATGAGGTGCTTTATGGCTTGTTACATCATTAATCACAATATATGGGACAATTTGGAGCATTTAATTTACCTTAAATCCATGTTTTTGGAATGTGGGAGGAAACCGGAGAACCCGCAGGAAACCCTCGCAGA
>JAOUQT010146102.1:0-18715 GCA_025769995.1 Xyliphius kryptos | reverse complement strand
CAGGGGTCTGTTTTAGCAACCGGGTACACAAACGTCAGAGGAACCTGGTGTTTGTATTCGGCACCGCAGCTTCTCTAGTAGTCTGTCCGCAGAGTTCTATTCACGCGGGTCAGAGCGCTGGCCGTGTGTGCGGGAGGAGGGCTAACCGTGGCGTGACGGATGGATTACCTCATCTTTGTGCTCTAAGCTCTCCACCATCTACAGTGGAGATCAATAAAAAGCAGCGTGCGATAATCCTGATGGAGAAGACTCTCGGGGGTGCTCTCCAGGGTTCTGGGCGGGCACCTCGTATTTAGAATGCCCTCGACGTCTAAGCTTTTTAAAAACACGTTATTTTGTTTTCACGGCTAATTATTTAGAAACCGTCCCCATCTCTGAACGCTGAACCATCCGGCCCAATGATATACCAATAATATACGGGAGAATCTGGAGTAAACCCACGCAGACACGGGGAGGACACGGAAACTTCACCCAAACCGGGAATCCCCAGCGCTGATAGAACGTGCTAACCACTAAGCCACCGTGTCACCCCTACTCCCTTTTTCATTCATTCATGATCTGCCACTTAATCCTCTACTACATTTAGAGTGGGGTCCCCATGCCCATCCAGGGGAGGACGTCTCGGGCGCTGGGCACATACATCCAGGACAGGGCGTCAATCCATACACACAGTATACGGGCAGATTAGAGCATTCAATTTACCTTGAATCCATGTTTTGGGAATGTGGAAGCAAACTAGAGAACGCAGACAGGGGGAGGACATGGAAACTCCACCCAGATTGGAATTCGAACCGGGATTGCCCAGCGCTGATAGGAGAACGTGCTAACCACTGTGCCGCCCCTACTCCCTTTTTCATTCTTTCATTTATTATCTGCTGCTTAATCCTGTACTAAGGGGCAAGGTGGGGTTCCCCAAGCCCATCCAGGGGAGGACATCTCAGGGGCTGGGCAGATACACCCAGGACAGGGTGCCAAGCCATCGCTGGGCACACACTCACTCACTATAGGGGCAATTTAGGGCATTCAATTTACCTTGAATCCATGTTTTGGGAATGTGGGATGAAACCGGAGAACGCGGACACGGGGAGGACATGGAAACTCAACCCAGATTGGGATTAGAACCAGGATTCCCCAGTGCTGAGAGGAGAACATGCTAACCACCAAGCCACCGTGTCACCCCTACTCCCCTTTTTAATCGATGTTTTTGTCTCGTTCTAATAGCTGCTTTGACTCTCGCTCTTTAAAGCCCCAGAATTAATTACTTTCTGGTTAAATAAAAAAAAAATAAAAATGAGATATAAATCATGTTGAAGGTGCATTTTGTTTGGCGTTTAATTCACTAATCTGTGACTTTACTGTCTGCGCTGTTTAATTAGCGGGGGCTTCGTTGTCTGAGCGCTCTGTTGATACACTGTGAGATTCTGCATAATTAATGAAACGCATCAACAATTCATTAGTCATTTTATTGACTGGCAGGCACTGAGTGATATTACTGCTGATGGAGAGGAATCTGAAAAGAGTAAACAGCATTAACGCTGCGTATCGGCATGGGGAGGACGTTCCTACCTGGGGGTTTATTACATCGCGCATATTTAATGCCGGAATTAAACTCATGCACTTTAAACGATTCCACCGTCATCCTGAGCGCATTAACGGATCCGAGGTGTGTCACTGTACAGTGAACGCTATGAAATAAATCACTGCGTTTGTGCAGAGAATGCCGTTTACAGCGGGGGTAGTTACTGCGTTACTGTCGTTGCTCCATGTCGCAAACGTGTCAATAACTCCAAAATGAATAAAGCTACGGTAAAAATGACGCACCACTGTTTTTCTTGTGCAATTCTCTATGTGTTTGATGTGTCACATGACCACCTTCTCATTAAAAAAAGTTAAGTTGAATCCCAAGTGGCGGCTCTGCAGATGGGCGTCACCCGGCCTCAAATGATTTCTCTCTTCCATGTACCAACATTTCACAAACGGTAAGGTTACCCATCACTCCTCCCCTCAGTGTGATCAATATGAACTTCAAAGCAAATCAATAAAACTCACCGGAGTTGGAATCAGGAAACGATAAGTAGCAGATGCTCGTTTTCTGAAAAACAAAACAGAAATGCTAAACAAACGTAACCGCCGCCATTTTCAACTAAACTGTAACCAACCAATCAACAGCTCCTACCTCCTTCTCGGTGAGTTTGGAATGGTGAGGATATATAACCTGAAACACACACAATTCAACAGGATGTCAGTAAACCCATAGCTTGAGTTTGGCCACGCCCCCTTTTTGCTACACATTCCCAGTTTCGCTTAATGTAAAGATGGACTTTGTAGTTTCACAATTACAGACTGTAGTCCATCGTTAGAGGACCCCAATGGTACCACCACAGAGCAGGTGTTACTTGACGGGTGCATTATTCCTATCCCGGCAGTGTCGAAGTGAAACTATAGGAGAAACCCTGAGGGTCCTGAGAACCAACAAAAACCACTGATGGAATACAGTTTGTAATTATGAGAGGTGTAAGATGGGGCTCATGGTCATCATCCTAAGACAGGAGAACATGTCCTTGGCAAGCATGTGATGCCCCCAGGAGACAGGTATCCCATTCCTATGAACAGCATCATGTTCCCTTAGAATAATAGGTGGCCACGACACAAGAGCCACATAAGCTCAGCAAGAAGGCCCCGGGTTTCACTTTCGACTACAGGGGCGAACATACAAAATGTCTTCCCTGTGCCCAATAGGTTTTCTCCCAAATTCAAAACGTACCATTCATTATCTCCAACTAAATCCTCTACAAAGGTCACAGGGGCACCCATCCAGGGGCAAATACACCCCAGGACAGGGTGCCAATCCATCACCAGACACACACACTCACGTGTGGGGCAGTTGTAGGCTTGTGGTTAAGGAACCAGCCTTGCAACCTGAAGGCCCCCCCATAAAGGAGTGCTTCTGCAGGTGGTGACCACACCCCTTTCCTCTGTTCTCATTCTTTCTGGCTGATGTTTGGGTCACTTTGGCATTTGGTCAGTGCTCTCAGCATAGCGGTAACATGAGGCGGTGTCACCCAACCCACACAAGTTGCTCAGGTAGTGCAGCTTATTCAGGATGGCACATCAATGCCAGCTGTGCCAGCAAGAAGGTTTGCTGTGTTTGTCAGCACAGTGTCCAGAATATGGAGCAGATACCAGAGGACATACCAGTACACCAGGAGACATGGAGGGGGCCGTAGGCGAGAACATCCGCTTCCTCATCAGGAGCATGCCCAGGCGTTGTAGTGAGGTCATACAGGCACGTGGAGAACACACTACTGAGCCTCATTTGATCTGAAGTTGAAGTTTGTTCTCGACGCATTTTACCATCTACTAAATAAAACTTTTTAACTAAAATATTTTATTCATTGAGATCTTTATTTTGTTTACTCTCTGCAAGGTCCTGAAGAGTAAGTATGTAAAATGTTGAGGTAATCAAACCAATGTAGTGGATTTGTATAGGGAACACATACATACAATCACACACAGACATCCTTTTTTTTTTTTTTTTTTTTTATAAAATGATAACGTATAAAATTAACCTAATTCATACAGATGGCTGTCCACTTGGTGTGCTCTGCTCCATATGTGTTACAGAAGGCCAGCAGTGTTAGGTTCTGTAATGTAGTAAGCATTACTAAATCACAGAGGAAGAGTTTCCCACTCTGCTGTTCCATAGCTTTTTTACAGTAAAAAACAGGAAGATAAGTATAGGGGCTCATCCTCCTCCGGAATTTATTTTGCTCATTTATACAAAGTGCTCCTTTTGACTAAAAGCTCAAGTAAATATAACCACCATCATATACATAAAATAAAGATATATTTACATATAATGCAGCAGATCAGCTTTTTGTAATGATATAATATCATAGAGGTCATGTTCACAACTCTGCTTTTGTCTCTACTGGCTGTCATACTGTGAGGCTTTTATAAGATCAACTAATCCTATAACTACATGTAATTTACTCAATTATGAGCACTTCAGGAAACATGTTCCTAAAATTACCACATGAGAACAAGAATGTTACGAGAACACTGCGCCATCTAATGTGTGACTATTCATTCCGATCTTTTTACCATAGGAAAAACTTAAGGAAATTATTCGTAATAAATTATTGATTTGACTAACATTGACAAAGTGTGTAGCTTTATCGGCTGTCTTCATAAAAAGCAGACCAGAAGTTTGTTAAATCCCAGCACTGATGAACATGAGGTGGAATCAGATTTTATAAAAAAATAAAGAAAAGAAAGTAAGGAAACTGGATTGGAACATTAGAAGGTTCAACTTGAGGTATTTTGCAGATGGCGCTGGAGCAAAACCAGGACTCAACGAACAAATGAAGCACCTGAACTGTCAGTCCGTCACCAACAAATTTATTACTACACACATGCACACCATGAAGCAATTCTCAGATTCATCTGATGAACAGAACTTAAAACTGGAGCCCCACTGGAAATTTACACAGACACAGGGAGAACATGCAAACTCCACACAGAAAAACCCTGTCCTGGGAAAATAAAAACTGAGTATCTTCATGCTGTAAAGCAACACAGTCACCTGCCAAACCACTGACACTACGTGATACAGTATACAGACTGCACACGCTGGAGCTGCTCATCATAATCAGATAAAACACACACACACACACACAAAAAAAAATAACTTCACAAATTCATTCATGGACGACAATTAAAATGAAGTGCAAAGCTCAAAAGTTTGATTTTAATGAAATAAACATTTTTTTTAAATGACCGTCATACCAGAACGGTCTGCAAATCTGGAAGAAATTCTCTGTTCCATCATCATTTTCTTTTCCTACCTGTACTTCATGCCTGTCCTCACGCTCTGGTCACTGGAGGATGGCACGCTCTGAACCGAAAGCTGCCCAAGGCTGCGTGCCACCATGGCCACAGCTCTGAACTTGCTGCGAGTGCCAGCGTTGGGGCTGCTGGCATTCTGTCGGTTCATGCGTTCGTCGGTGCTCCGGCTCATCGAGCGGTGGTCCGTGCACACAAAAGACACCTGCATCTTCACAGATTCCCTTCAATCTTCAAAATATACAGATGTCTTTCTTTGAATTGTTTAAACCTTGGATCTTCCGGTTGAATCGGTTTCAGGCCTGGTTAAGAGTGACTGCAGGAGAGCTGCACTAAAGGTAGGCACTAATCTACACATCGAGACGTCTTTAATATCTGTGGTGTCTCTTCTTTCCTCATTGTGTCTTCACGCAGTCGTGCGCGATGCTCCGTGATCAGTGATTTCCACACGGCACACTGGGAGAGTCGTTTTCTCGGTCTGCGGTCTACAGAGATGCGTTTCCTTCTTCTGAACACTTCTGCTCTCACAGCCTCTGCTTTTGATTCAACCACCTTGCAGATTTGAAACGAGGGAATTCCAGGTACAAAGAGCTCAGTGCTACAATACGTGCCACTGCCTGCTCATGCAAACCAAACAAGCAAAAACACAAGCTAAATGAGACAAAATGTTTTTCTTGGGACCCCTTTGTGAGTCCTGCTGTGCATTTGCCATCTGGTTTAAACTCAAAAGGGATTCGAGTTATATGTGCATACAGCAAGCAAGACAGAAAGTGTGAGGGAGAGCAGTGTGGGAGGGACAAAAAATAATGAGGTAGTAGTGTGAGAGAGAGAGAGAGAGAGAGAGAGCGAGAGAGAGAAAAGATAGAAGCGAGTCTCTTTGGTATGTACAGTCCTCCGGGCTACTGAATAGTAAAATGCACAGAGCAAAAAAGCTGAAGGGTCTTTTTGAAAGTGTGTGCAAAGCAAGTGTGCATGAAATACTGGTTACACAATCCAGTCTGAATGAATGCACATCAAAGTCAGAGGAGGTCAGAGGAGATTAGAGCACCTCTACATTATTCCACTGCACATTACACAGTCCGTCCAAATAGAAAGAAAACCCTCAAATATGTATTTCTGTTGCGCTCAGGCACTTTGTAAATTATTCAGTGGTGAATTGATCTGGAATCTGCATTCAAAGTCTATCTCTACAGTAAGAAATCGCTTTGCTTAAAGGCAAGATGCGCTTATGGTGTCACAATCTGGGTGCTGAGGAGACTGAAGTGAATAATAATGTTGGTAGGTCAAAGGATATTTCATAATTGGTGTGAACCTGGTTAACGAGCTTGAAGACTGGCATAAATAACTGTACAGTGATGACATGTCGGCTTTATAAAGATGTTACAAACATTATTAACCAGTGAAGACGGCCGCACAGAATTCGGCAAATAAGAGACAAGTAAATGAAGCGTCTTTTACTTATGAAACCAAGTCTCTTATAAGAACTGGGATTTAAAACCGATGCTTAAATTGCTTAGATACTTCTATTTCTAACCTGCTCCCTTCATATTTATAACCTGTTCATAACGTGTATATACTTAAAGTTAACTACAGCATAATCAATCTACTGTACATTGCAATATGCATATTTATATTTTGTGGGTAAGCACTACTGGATGGAAGCAAACTGCATTTTGTTGCTTTGTACTTAAACGTGCATGACAGTTAAATTCTATTCCATTTTATTCTGAAACCAAATATCTGCATATTTATTATATTTGTGACTTTTTTATAATAACATTAAGGTTTATCACATTTCAAATATTGTCTACTTCTTATTCTATCGGCGTTTAACCCTTAATTACCCAGAGATAAACTCGCATATTAGACTTGGCCAAGTGTTTAATACCGGCTGCCCTTCCTGACGACCCTCAGCTCTAATAGGCTTGAGACACACCGACTATGAAGACAATTTTAGAGCAGCTGATTCACCTTAAATCCATGTTTTTGGACTCCCAGATCGGGATTCAAAACGGAAATCCCCAGTACTAAAAGGAGAACATGCTAACCACTAAGCCACCATTCTGCCAACATTTTAAACATGTAAACAAACGAATTTAAATGTTCTAATATGAATTATGTATAAGGACTGCACAGTGGTCAGAGGGATTTTAAACCGTTCTTCTTGCAGGATAGTGGCCCGGTCACTACGTGATGCTGGTCGAGGAAAAAGTTTTCTGACTCAATAATATTTACCCTGCTAATTGAACCTTCACACTCTGCTCTTACTGGTGATTGGCCACCAATTGATGATTGGCCACCAGGCTGCTCCAATTTAGCCAAGAAACCTGCGTGATCTGATTGGCTGAGTCGTTTGTCCAACCGTGATATTATTGACAGTAGTCCACACCTCCGAGGACTTTACATTCCTATTAATGCATGATAGACCATAAACAATACATTATTCTCCTGATTTTTTTTTATAAACCGTGTTCTGTAATTTGGCCACTAGATGACAGTATTTCATGGGGAGAGGGACCAGAAACCCATCACCTTTAAAACCAGACTAGATTACGTTGCTGAAACCAGATTACTGATTAACGCACAGGGACACACCTCATGTATTAAAGCCCCTTTCAGTGGAACATGTAGGTGTAGCCATAACACACACACACACACACACACACACACACACACACACACACCATATCATATGAGCGGGGGACTCGCCACAAAAAGGAGGAGGAAATGTGATGCCCTCAGACGATACACATCAGAGACCAGCAGCCATTACGCAAAAGCACGGGGCATGTGTCGATATTAAATCTTAATGTGATAAACCTCTAGTAGTCTTTACAATATCAACACACTTCATGAAAATAGCTGAGCTCAGGCAGTATGCAAAGATTCAGAGAAGACGGCCACTATAACCATACTGCTTACTCTTCAGGGAAACATTCAGGTACATTTCAAATTCTTACTCGATGGCTTTCAGTCCTGAAAAAAACACCTGAATTACAAACACAACCGTTCTAAAACATTATTGCTTTTTTGTTTTTGGGAACCATGGCAAATTATAATGACGTTAATCCATCAACTTTAATTTGTCCTGGATGATTTGAGAGGCAGCCAGTTTGTGATGGAAAACCAGACAGAAAGCAGTGATAAGGATTTAACAGAGGAAGAAATCAATATGTGAGGAGGGACTCGGGGAAACTGATGCGCAAAGATAAACAGACCTGGCAAAACACCAAAACTGAGCTGATTAAACAGGGAACCAGAGTTCAAATCAAATATTTTAATTCCAATCCAAATTCATTTCATCCAGATCAATTTGATTTAATGACAAAGGTCTTCAAACTCTGCACAGGTTACTTAGTATGTACAGTAATAGCTCAGTTTAACGGGGAGAACCCAAATCCCCACTCTAATCTCGCTTTACTCACTTGAATAAAACCATATTGTGTGTGGGGGGGTGATGGGGTAAAATTTACGAAATTAAACAACTAACAAAAACAACAACGTGTGCAGAAGCTCTGTATAAACCTGCCATCAGTTTGATTAACTCAAAATAAAAAGAAGCTGCAACGTATCTTTAATTTATTTGATGATCCATGTTGAAGTAGAATTCCTGATCCACAAAAACAAAGCATCAAGTATCTTACTGTTAAGAATAGTGCAAAAGATTTCTCTGTTTATTATATACTAGCGGAACATTCGTGCTGCACTATGGTGGAGAACTTTACACCAAAGTTAAAACACAATTGTTTTTGAATGAGCAATGGCTTTGAAGTTTATATATTTAAATGAACGTATTATTATAGAGTGAGGTTTGGGCCGATTAAAAATTTGAAATAAATACGTGGAATAAATATATTGCGAGTTGTGACTCCGGTGACCACACGTTTGCCTTCACGCGTGAATTTATCAGTACTTTTCCCAAGAACATGAAAAGGAATGACTAATCCAAGCTTTGTAGGTACTTGCAAAGACCACAATCCATCCGAGGTGGTGCGTTCGATGGCGATAAAAAAATAAATAATTGCATGTAGGAAAGCGAGAACCCGTTTTTTTAAGGACATGGTAGGTATTCACGGTGCCAAGTTTTAGCCATGTAGGTACTTGGGAAGACCACGATGTGACACTGGAAGTGGCTTGCATCGATGGCAAGATCAAACGAACCATCGAGTTCAGGAAAGTGAAGAGCAGTAATTTTTAGCAGTCCATTTTTTAAAGGACATGATACGGAATGACCGAGCCAAGTTTCAGCTTTGTGGGCACTCGCCAAGACGTTGCGTTCAATGGCAATAGCGAACGGACAATCAAAAGTAGAAAAGGGAGGAGCCGTTTTTTCAAGGACATGGTAGGTAATCACGAAGCATTGTAGGTACTCCAAGAGACCTCGATGTGACCCTGCATTTAATGGTGATATCAACCAACTCACCAAACAAAAAAAGGTGCGAAGTAATTAGTTTTTCCGAGGACATGATGGGGAATCACAACACCAAATTTCAACCTTGTAGGTACTCAGGAAGTGGGAGAATTTGTGATGAGTCACTGAGGGCTTTGGCATTTATAGGTATAGACACATCATGGAATGTATAGATAGGACCCAATAGTGACTTTACCAAAACTGGAATGTCCCTCAAAAAAGGAGGGGGCCAAGCACTCTACAGAAAGACTGAAATTCCGGCTCTCTTTCTGAAAACAATCATATATGATTCTATACATGCATCAACCTTTCATACAAAAATAATAAAGTCATAGCTATAATTTGCATTTTACTTTTACCACACATCCTCCGAAGAATGGTGGTGGTAGCATTATACTTTGGGGCCATTTTTATTAAGCTGGATGCAGTGGGTTAAATGAGACTCCAAATATTAGTTAATAGTTGGCACAAAACCTTTGTGTCTAAATATTGTACTAATGTATGTAAATTAGCTGAACCTTCTGTTTCAACAACACGGTGATATATTTGTATTTGCTCATAAACAAGATATTAAGGTTTCTTCCTATTTTTGGCCCATACTCAACAATAGATTCCCAGGCATTTAAATGCAATTGTAGCAGCCCAGATCATATTAATTCCTTAACGATGCACAGACTCCAGAGCTTACAACCATCTCTAACGCTTATTTTAAACAGCTCTTGTTCATTGACGTGCACTTAGGCTCAAGTTGCCAGGTTACAAACAATTTATAATAAGTGCACAGCTGCCAGTCTGTCAATTCCATCTGTGCAGGTATTATCCATTCCTGATCCAACACAATACAAGAAGCTCTGATCGATAAACATCAGAAAATGGCGTGAATTTGATTAGAGTCCTAAAAAAAAAAATCAAACGGGAGCTGGATCGATCCGAGTCAGATATGTAATCTGTGCACGTGTCACTGCTGTACTTTCTGTATACGGATGAATGAACTTTTATTTGGCTTCCCGTGTAAATCATTCATTATTTTCGTATTAATCCTTCACTAGAGTCGCGGTGGGGTTCCCCATGCTCAGCCAGGGGAGAACATCTTGGACGCTGGGCAGATACATGCACACAATCTCTCTCTCTCACACACACACACACACGGCAATTTAGAGGATTAAATTTACTTTAAATGTGGGAGGAAACCAGAGAACCCTGAGGAAACCCACACGGACACAGGGAGAACATGGAAACTCCACCCAGATTGGGATTGGAACCGGGAATCTTCAGCGGTGAGAGGGGAATGTGCTAACCACTAAGCCCTAAGCCACCGTGTCGCCCCCCCACCCTTGTTAATATACACATTATGTTCAAATGTTTTACATCAGGATTTGAGGTAAAGGTTCTGTAGTCTATAAAAAAAAATGTCTAAGTGAATACGTCAATGAGCCTTAAATATTTTTTTCTGGTCAGGTGTTGATCACATTTGGTGTCAATCTAGGTTTTCATAAAAAGATCAAATCAGAGTTTATTGCTCACATGCCCAGTTATATATGATCGAGCTAGCGGGGGAAGTGCTTACCACGTGTCATAAAAATAGTTTAAATCAGGAATAAAATAAGGCAAGTACAAATAAATACAATATTATCATCATGCAAGGTGGGCGGCACGGTGGTTTAGTGGTTAGCACGTTCGCCTCTCAGCACTGGGGATTCCCGGGTCGAATCCTAAACTGGGTGGAGTTTCCATGTCCTCCCCTTGTCTGTGTGGGTTTTTTCTGAGGTCTCCAGTTTCCTCTCACAGTCCAAAACCATGAATTGAAAGTAAATTGGCTGCTCTAAATCCCCCCTATATAGTCACATATAGTGTGTGTCCAGCAATGGATGGGCACTCTGTCCTGGTTGTATCTGCCCTGCGCCCAAAAAAGTTCTCCCCTGGATTGGCATGGTGAACCCCCCATGGGTAAATGAATGAATGAATAATACAAGGCAAAAATAACTATACAAGTGAGACAAATTGTAAAAGGACTAATGCCTGCTACATCTAAGTCTCCAACAAGGAATAAAATCGAGTCCTTATTCCTCCCAGCTCTGAAGCTTTGAACGTGTGGGAGGATCGAGCCTTTCACACATACAACTGTCAGTTATCATGTCAGACCTGAGAACCAAAACGTCACCACAGACTGATGATCTGCAGAACTACCACCTGGTTTCCTGTTCGAATGACTCCCTGTAAGCCACCACAGTGAGACCCACAGTAAGCTCAGACAGTCTGATGCTTTATAGAGCTGCCTCATCTTCTACTGTGTTGCTTATTCTGCTCCCCCACATCTTTGCTATTTATCAGCGGCTACTTGGCCAAAAAAATATGCAAAAGATCATATTTTACAAAGAAAAATCTAATATTCACAATTCCGCCCCATTTGTATCCCTTGTCTGTCCTTTTTTGTTTACACAGTTGATCATGTTCACTTATCTGCTGGTAATCTTAACTGGGCAGGTTATCAGATTAACCCGTACACAAACTCATTAAAGCAACATGTTTATCTGCCAACCACGTGGTAACGGTGGAATGAATAGAATTCTTTATAAACAGCACAGCTGCAAAATTTAGAGAATCACAATATGAGGAAAACACAAGCTTTGAAAACATAGGTCGGCAATTGGTGGCCCGCAGGCCAGATGTTGCTTGTTGCCTGCAAGCATGACACAATCTGGCCTGTGAGGTTGTTTGAACTATACTAAAAGACAAAAAAATTGGACTGTATATTTAGGTCTAGTGTCCACATGAAAACGTCGTTTTACATCGCCAAAAACGATTATTTATGAAAACTTTGGGCAAAGTGGAGACTTTGGAAAACTCCGTTTACGTACTTGTGAAAACGTCATTTTAGGGTCCTGAACATCGCCGTCTGAGACAAATAATGCGATGATGACATCACACGTGTGACTATTCTTGATTTTGCCTGTAAAAAATGAATCTTCTTATGTTAATGCAGACGATTTGGCTCAACATGTTTTGAGAGATTGTGATTGGCTGACATAGATTTTAGCTTCACGATACACTGACATCTTGCGGTTTGGCGTGTTTGTGCCCGTTCTTGTGAATAAAAACTTTTTTTTTTTTTTTTTTTTAAAATGATCCCGTGTGTATGGTAGTATTTTTTGAAAACGATTTAGAAACACCTGGCTACATGTGGTCTCAAAACTGCTCTTTTTAGAAAACTTTTAGAAACTTTATATTCCAAAACAGAAACATTAATTTAGTTTATTAATGCTTACTTGTTTCTTCTGAATGCAAGGGTCAGTCCACAAGGGTCAGTCCACAAATTTCACTCCAATCAGAGTGCGTAAATAAGCTGTCACCACACATGCCATCTAAATGGCGTTGTAATGCCAACTCAAAATCTTGGTTAAAATAACAGTTTGAACTACACTTTATCTTATGTTCCTGGAGGCCAGCACAATTTGAAGGCGTAGGCCAGAAAAAAATTTCAACCTGGCAAAAAAGGATACCAAAATTGTGATTGGCTGAATGTTCTAATAAGGAAATACATGTCTGGAAGCGGCGCAACCGAGGAAAACTTTATGAACGGAAGCAGACAGAGCATCTGAAATTATTAAATAAATATTCATGGGAAAAATAATTCACATAAATCTGTGATTCAGATATTTGTAGTCCTTCAGAGAAGGCCAACCACCGCTCCTTCGTCAGCACAACCATGTACATTTGGTCTTATAGGAGACGCTTTTATTCCCAACAACTTACAGTACAAATGAGAGAACACCACAAGTCAGTAATTAAGGTTGAAATCAGCTACACCGTAGTATCCTGCCTTTTTTTTTTTTTTGGACACAAAAGGTGCAGAAGCGCTGATCTAAAATGCAGAACTGTAATTGCTACAGCCATTCGTTCATTCCCAAATTACTTGGGACTTGTTCTGATGTGTGTAAAGTAGCGGACTTTTGTAGCTTTCCTAAGGACACACCCCCACCGGAACAACATGTACAAACAAGTTGCAAATTAGCAGCGGAACAAAACTAATAACCGAAACATACTAAAGACTATTTTCACCCTAACACAATGGTTAATATCTAAAACTCACAGAAAGCATGGGACTAGTAAGGGTAAAGCTAGAAAAGCTATAGGTCTTACTGTGACACATAAGGCACAGAAGTGCTGATCAAAAATGCAGAACACGATATCTGAATTACTACAGTTCATTCACAAAACCCCTTTATGTCTTGTTCACCTCCTCCTGTCTGGTGGCACAATCATCAGAATCCTTCAATGAACACCACGATCTTACCTGCAGGGATCGTGCCGTCCCTCTAAAAAAAAAAAATAAAATCCATTACTAAGTTCTCGTTAGTTCTTATAATGAAACACTTATGTCCTTTCAGTCGTCTAGTGCTAGCACCTAATGCGTCAGAATCCTTTTAATACACCTCTGATATAAAGTACCTGCAGGGACGTTCTCATTTATCTGAAGGCTCAAATTTAGAATCCAGTTTCACAGAAATTCGCTTTTCATGGGAAAAAAAAAAACCTTCCAACAACAATTGCAAAACATGCTGACCTTGGTTTGTCTGTACCTTAGTGTATTTTTTTTTTTTTTTGCTTTCTTATTTCTATGTTTCCACAGTCCAACAACATGGATTTTAAGTGAATCGGCTACTCTACATCGTCCCTTGTGTGTCCCAAGCCCTGTAGAGGTGAGGGTTGTGTCAGGAAGGGCATCGGCTTTAAAACACTTTGCCACGTCTAATGTGTGAGTTCATCACTGTGGCGTCCGCTGGATAATAAAGAGTAAAAGCTGAAAGAGTTTTTTTTTAAAAAAAGAACATTAAATTGTTAACTACACCTCAGGAATTATTTAATTATATCAGTTCCAGGTCTAATGTTACTGAATCGTGGATTTTATTTAATTTCCAATATTCCAGGTTCTCATTATTAGATTTAAAGAGGCTTGGGTGAAACTTCAACCCTTGTGGCACACTGTTGGTGCCAGCTGAGAAAGCACTTTAACAGCACAGTTCAATCACACAAAGTAATCACTAAGCAGACAGAGCTTTGAAGCAATCACCTAACACTTCACTGTCTGGCCTCTTAATGCAACCCCACCAGGAAAAAAAAGACAGTTTTGAGCTTGCTTTAAATTACTAATATCATAGTGTTTAAATCTTACATTAAATGAAACCACTTTAGTATCTTGAGTAGCATATCAGTATCAGACAATATCAGGAAATGGTGATGAGTCATACAGTCACATGTATTATTAAATTATACTCGTTACAAACATGATTGGTTAAAAACCTAATTAAGAAATGCTGGTCTTATTCCGTTTCTTAAGTATAAACTAAAATAGTAAAAGTGTTACAGCAAAAACAAAAACATTTAACAAATATCTAATCAGCAGTTGATCGCGGCAGGATGTTGCTAAATAAACTGGACCTCAATCAAATTGAGTTTGATTATAATTCCTTAGATGCAGGCACTGAAGCATCAGAGGAAAACCCTGTGTTATGTAATGGCACAGAAACGAGTGCTCATGTGTGACGCCCTCTGCGCTGTCGTATGAGGGGGTCACATGCTCTGGGTTCTCTCTCTCCAACTGTGTGAGGACTTGCATAACAAGTGAAAAAGCTCAAACATTGGCCTCGAGAGAGGCTAATCTACTGACAGCTGAACTGTTGAGAATAAGGAGAGAGACGCAGGACATGTAGTTCCAATCACTGCCATTTCCACATGAATTCCTTAGCAACTTTATGGAAGGAGCAGCAGGATGAGTGTGAAACCCAGGGGAATACGTCCTTGATAGGCCTGAAGGGCTGTCTGAACGTGTATCAAATGCATTCTGACGAGAAAGGACGACGCTCATTTAAACTACACCCCACTCAAATGTCTGCAGCCTGGAGGTGTGGGTTAGCTGAGATTGTTGTGTTGTTTGTGCGTCAAGTGTTACGTGAGTTAAGGATGAAAATCGCTAGTTTGCAGCCACTATATATAAAAAGTGTATGTAGGGACACAGCTCAAGTCATTGAGAGAGAGCACTCGGTTTTAAGGACATGAAAGTTGGTAATGTTCTTAGCAAACTAAATAGAAGAGTAATATGTACATAAGATGAATATTTATAACAGAAAAGTATTTAATTAGAATTCTGTAGAGCACAGAGAAAATTGTGTCAGGCCAAGGTCCGGACTGTCATCATTTCCAACTCGTGTTATGATTTAATGCCATATCCTGTATGCCAGGTGCGCTCACACTTTTCTGGCCTTAAAGCGACGGTTTCCAGTTGACAGGTCATCATGATCTACCAGGATACTTTAACATTTAAACCTTTTTTCACACATCATGTTGATATTATTAGCAATACAAAGCACAAAAAACACTTATTCTGATGATTTGCACTGACTGCTGTCAGCCAGCTGTGAGGAGTCTGATTGGTAGCTGCTGAAGCCAATTCTCCAGCAGGCTTTCAAATGATCATCAGTGAGGGTGGACTGGTATCTGGACTTCATATGTGGGTGTAGTAGCTCAGTGGTTAGGGTGCAATCGAAGGGTTGTGGGTTCAAAACCCAGCTCCACTGCAGTTACCAATGTGGGTCCTTGAGCAAGACCTTTAACCCTAATTGCTCCAGGAATTCTGTATGGAACCCTGTGTTCTGACTCCAACTAAAAAGTGGGATACTTTTAAGTCGCTTTGGATAAAAGCATCTGCTAAATGACTAAATGTAATATATGTACTTTTAATTTGTGGGAAAAAGACTAATTCATATAAGTAGGCTGATCCAAAAAACGCATTCAAATATGCGGCACACTGGCTTATGTTTGTAAGACGTATTGGGCATGCCTGCTGTAAACTGAAGTGACCTAGTAGTTCATATCAACAAGTGAAAGACCAAACAATTTACAAATATCAGTAGAAATATTCAGTATATTTGAACAAAACTTGTTGTTTTAAATGCTGAACTAAGTGAATTATTATATAATATAAATCATATACATATTTTATATATACATAGAAAGTATACATAAAAACCACATTTTAAAAAAAAAAGTCATTAACAAAATGTGTTAATATAATTACATTTAACACACTTTGCTCTCCCGAATCTAAATAGATTTTTGTGGCTGAGGATGGTCTTTGGTGATCTAAAGCCCAATTAATTGGTCTGTGCGTTTATTTTATGGCTCGCTAGCTCTGCCAGAACAAACAAATAAAAAAAATGTTGAATTGTAATGCTGCCTTTAACCACATGATGGAAGCACCACATGATGGAAGTTGCGTCTGCCTCTTGCAGAATTGAGGACATATCGTCAGATTTCAGCGGCGTTTATAGGGAAGAGGAGTGGCTTTTCATTATTTCTAATGTAAGTAATTATATAATTTCTTAAAGGTAAGGTATTTTATACAGGCTGTTTAATGAAAGGAACCAGTCTTGCAACCTAAAAGTCTCCGGTTTAGTTACCTGTCCCACCAAGTACTATGTCTGAAGTGCCCTTGAGCAAGGCACCTAACCCCAATTGCTCTCCGGGCGCCGTATGCAAGGCTGCCCACCTTTCCAGGCACATGTGCTTAATTCACCAGTGTGTGTGTGTGTGTGTGTGTCACTGCATGGATGGGTTAAATGTGGAGGAAAAAAAATCCTCTGTGTGTAAGTACAGTAGGAAATGGATCACTATCACTATATTCAGTTAGTGTGTGTCATCTCTATAGTGATTGGCGCACTGGTAGAGTGGAGGGGAGGACATCGGGTGCTAGTCGGATACCAAATGGCGCACTGCTAGAGGTAGGGATGAAGCGCGGCGCTAACGTGAAGCTAATGCAGTAAAACATGCCGCGAGTTGCAAGTCAATGACATTGAGGACATCTGATCCCAGCACCGCTTTTCATCCCAAAATCTTTAATGAAGATGGAATTGAAGAACGTTTATTTAATCATACATTATCTTCCGCTTAATCCTCTACTAGGGTCACAGTGGGGTTCCCTGCCATCCAGGGAAGAATGTTTCGGGCGCTGGGCAGATACAACCAGGACAGGGCGGCAAACTATCGCTAGGCGCGCGCGCACACAAAAAGAGAGACAGGATAAATGGGCATCTTCGAGCAGCCAATTTTCCTTGATTCCATGTTTTTGAACTGTGGGTAAGAAAACGGAGAACACAGAAAACCCATGTGGACACGGGTGGAAACAAGGAAACTCCACCTAGGTTGGAATGCGAACTGGGAATCCCCAGCGCTGGGAGGCGAACGTGCTAACCACTAAGCTTGAAGAACGTCATCTTGCCAAATAAGTGACTTCAATGAAACTTTCCATTAATATGCACACCACCCAGGTGTAGAATGGGTAATGGCTAGTTGTTTTAGAGCACTGTGTATTTTCATATAACACTGTGGTGACAATGTCAGAAAGAACCATTGGCCCCTGAGTATCTTCTCTTTATTGAATATGGCCTGCTTTGCAAAACGTTTGGACACCCCTGAATTAAAGCAATTAGTACAGCAGAAGAGAATTCAGGGTCAGAATGTCAAACATGAATGTAGACTGTTAAACCACAGTCTATTATTCAGTAAACATCAGCAGAAGTCAATCTGCTTAAGCTTGAGAAAAAAATGATACGATTTCAGAACATGAT
Source organism: Xyliphius kryptos (assembly GCA_025769995.1). Taxonomy (NCBI): domain Eukaryota; kingdom Metazoa; phylum Chordata; class Actinopteri; order Siluriformes; family Aspredinidae; genus Xyliphius; species Xyliphius kryptos. Next base: position 835 of record JAOUQT010146102.1, on the reverse strand, counting down.
CATCAGCATATGTGCAAAAGCCTGTCTCTGCATATTGCACTCAGTTTAAGATTCCTAAACTGGACAGTTCTACTTAGAACAGCATAATTTTACCAGCCCAGCTTTCAAAACATGCGCACACACACACAAAAAAACAGTATGGTTGTCAGCAGCAGCACATCACTTTGACATTTCTCATACATAGTCAGCATTATCTACACTAATGTGATGCAATGCACATACACACAAACGGGTGTGTAGGTGCAGGAACTACTTTAATTGGGACCGAAACTCGACCACAGCCTGAAGGCACTGACCCTCCAGGTCTAGTTTGTAAATTCCACTTAGCCAGCTGTGACTCCAGATGGAATAAACTTCGAAATAACTCAAGATGCAGTGACCATCAACCAATTAAATAGCAGAACAACGTGGGATATAGTATGAATCGATTTTACAGCCGGCGATACGATGCATCGATACGTCCGCAACGGCATCGATTAACGTATTTATATAGCCACAAAATACCTCCTCCAAAGCTGCAGGTAGCACTACACGATTGTCTTTCAACTTCTTTTTTATTCCACAAGAGGAAGAACATTACACACTCAGATAATAAATTCAAGATTATGTATGTTGCATCCCGTATTGAACCAATATGGGGCGTGATTTTCATAAAAAAAAAAAATTTGTCTTATCCAAACACCAACGCTGTTCACAAAAACCCACGGCTTTTAAAAATGGCAGGTACATGATAATCGTGTGTGAAAGTGTTTCAGTGGTGCACAGACATGAGACAACATGAATCAGAACACTGCTGCAGATGTGTAAGCACAAAGTAACTTTATGGTGTGTATAT
>JAOUQT010145903.1:0-18716 GCA_025769995.1 Xyliphius kryptos | reverse complement strand
ACTCCACCCAGATAGGGATTCGAACCGGGAATCCCCAGTGCTGAGAGGCGAATGTGCTAACCACTAAGCCACCGTGCAGCCTTCTCCGCAGTTTTATAGTGTTAATTGTATAATTGTATATATTGAATATTTCTAAAGTTATAGGCATATAAAACCATTTTCTTTCAACAGGCAACCACAGATCTGTATGGAAACTGTACATTGCGTCATTCTGGCACATCAGCTGCTGCACCTGAGGCTGCTGGAGTGTTTGCTTTGGCACTAGAAGCAAAGTATGTATTCTGCTTTCTGTAGCGTAGCGCATCTGAATTTTTCAATATGTTACCGGTTTGAAATATAATACATGAATCTGGGCATGTACAATATTGTTTATTGTAACATCCAAAAATCCTTTACAAATACTTAAGGACAAACATTATCAATATGTTAAATGCAAATGTCATTTACAAAATATGTTTACTGCATATTGAGTGTTAAAAAATAAATGTGTATGTGAAGTTGGCATTCTGTATAGTTAAACTGGCTAAAAATAAAAGCTGTCAATTACTTAAAGGCGTATGCTGGAGAGACATTTTTGCTATACTCTGTGAGGTTTCTCATTTATAACATTTAAACAGATTACCAAAACAACACTTTGTGTAATTGGCTGTTTTTTAAGCTTCTCAAAATAGAGGTGTAACTGACTTCTTCGTGTCATTTTCAACTTATATCTGCTGCTTGACATTAGTGTTTAGTGTGATGGGACTGGTGTTAATGAATGTTGACATGACCTTGTCTCTGCAAAGCCTCTGTGTTTGCTCACTATTGAATAATGTTGTAGCTGATGGTGGTAGTCACTTGCTCTTGCTAAGAGTAAATACTGATTGCAGAGAGGAAGGGTATGTCTTTTGTCTGCTGCCTAAACACACTTATAGCACTGTAGTCGTACAAGCCTGCGATGTTCTGAAGATTAGAAAATGGACTGTTCTGAAGGACAAAAAATAGCCTATTATATTCCATGTCTAGCCTTTTAAAAACTCTACTATTTGAGTTTTTTTAGTAAACATTTTCAATACATTTTCTTTTTTTGTATGTATAATAAATAGTTATAAATCAGTTACCTTAAGACTACAAAAAAAGTAAGAATTAAAAGAATTATTATTATTATAACAGAATGTATGATCAATAAGTTTTATTATTCTAATTCTATAATGATTTAAAACATTAGGATTACCCAGAAATAAATAACATTTTAATACATCTGAAGTCAGATTCTGATTGCAGAACAGAAATGAAAAGTTATAAGAACCTTGGCAACTATGATTTTTAAGTTTAGATTGAGCATTTAAAAAGAAACCGATATTTTGAACAGTAATGACAACCTACTGACTGGGAAGGAGGGGAAAATCAGTAACCAACTACAGAGTAATGGGCGCCTGAGGCTTATCGATGCACAAGGACAACAAAGGTGAGCCCATCTGTTCAAAATTGACAGAAGGGTTACTTTGGAACAACTCCGAAATGTTAATGCTAATAAAGAAAGCCATGACAGGCAACACACAGGCTAGTGGTTTTAACTCCTGTTTTTTTTCAGTACTGAAAGTGACTACAATAGACACAGAAACATTAGATCTAGGGTCAGCTAGTTTATTTTGGACTGGTATGTGTGTGTTATGATACTATCAGTATTCACTTACATAATGCAGTCTACTAGGGGAAATGTTGTGGGTGAAATTTTGATGAAAGACATTTATATTAAAGTCTGCTGGACATGTGTATAAACATAGCTGCTGAGCAGGTTCACTGAGAGCTGTACGTTGCAATTGTCTCTTTGGCTTGCTCGTTGGGGTTTAGGCTCATAATACTGTAAGGCTGTTTTGTGATGCACTGTTGTAAAATGCAGTATATAAATATATTTGAACTTGAAGAATTTTTCACTTTTTTATCACATACCAGCAGGCAGTGTTCTGGTATAATATGTCCCTCTGTTGAACAGGGTTATTTTGGTGACACAACAAGAACAAATAAGATCAGAGCAAATACTTAATCTATTCTAAAATGATCCCAGATTGTTTTTAATGCAGCAATAACCAATATATTTAATAGGCTAGGATTTTGCAGGCCAAGTTTCCCTTCCAACAACATTTTATAGGTTACCTTTTACCACATTGTATCAATATTTGCCATATTGTTTGTGTGTTTGTAGTCCAGAACTGACATGGAGGGACATGCAGCATCTGACAGTACTTACTTCAAAAAGGAATAAGCTTCATGATGAGGTGCATCAGTGGAGAAGAAACGGTGTGGGTTTGGAATTTAACCATCTGTTTGGATATGGAGTGCTCGATGCTGGTGCCATGGTCAATCTGGCACGTGAATGGAAAACGGTGCCAGAACGCTTTCATTGTGTGGCTGGATCAGTCCAAGAGACACAGTAAGTTTTGCCTTTAGGCTACAAATTTAAATGTCTATGTAAAATTATTTTAAATTTGCCAAGATTTTATTTTATTCACATATGACCTATTTTAGCTCTGGATCTACCATGCATTGCCAATGTATGGGATTAATGCTCCACATGACAGGGAATTGCATATTTGTCAAAACCTTTTTTTCTCTCTCTCTCTTTACTGACACTGGGAGTCCCTCTTTTCTCCCCCAGCACCTGGGCTGCTTATTCTCATGCTTGCTATTATTAGTTCACTCCTACTCACTGCTGGGTATAGCATGCTATGGCAACAGCCTCAATTAGACTGTGCTTGAATGGCATGAAGGGATTGTGTGTGTCTGTATTTGTGTGTATTTATGTTTTGTGCTTGTATGTGTCCCTGTCAAACCCCAATAGACTATAGTGCGTCTTCTTGTATCATACCTACCAAAGAGTGCATTGGAGTGTTGGCACTGGCAACGAGCAAGGATGGCAATTAAAAATGCGGAAGAAAAATTAAAATGCTGCTGAATTGTAATAAGCGCACACACAAACGGTGCTCACTGTGATAAAACCTCCTACCAGTACAATGAGCAGGTTATATTAACATTATTTGCAAAACCGTGAATAAAGCATTCTTGGAAAACGTTTATAAATATACCCTTTTTAAAAAAAAATCTAAACAATGTAACTCAGGAGTTCAGGAGCATTGATAAGCCCTGAAAATGGTACACTATAACAAGTACATGACAAATAACAGAATTAGAATTCAAATAAACCTTTACTGAACAAAGCCAAAACAATAAATTAATATTGTTAGAGGGCAGCAAGTAAACAGAAGTACAAATTCAGGTTAAGCACAAACATACATATACATGCTAAAAAGCATATTGCTGACCTGCAGTAAAATCTCTAGATAATTTTTGTGACCTCTGTGTTATGAATGAGAACATGAGACAAAATTTCACAAGCTCTGAAGCAGGCTTTATTAACACTGTTTTTATTAGGTAGAGAGCCGCATCAGGTGCTTTAATTAGCTATAATCAAAGTCAATTCCTGATGGCTTTAACTAACTAAAACAGCTAATTAACTGAACAAAGGAAAAACAAACCAAAAAGGTAAGAAGTAACAATATATTCCAAGTACTTATTTTACAGCAATTATGTTTATATTTGTTGTTTTACAGTCAGTCTGCAAAACTTACAACTGTCAGGTAAATCCACTGGCAACTTTTATTCTTCTGACTGATCTATAAAACAGTATACGTTCCAGCATTTACATAGTTGCAGGTCATTCGGTGATATATTATCTTCCACTTAATCCTCTTTTAGGGTCTTTGGGGTTCCCCATGCCCATCCAGGGGAGAACATCTCGGGCACTGGGCAGATCTCAAACCCAGGACAGTGCAACAGTCTATCGGCGGGCACACACTCACTCACACAGATTGGGGCAATTTAGAGCTGTCAATTTACCTTGAATCCATGTTTGTGAACTCAGGGATGGAAGCCAGAAACCCAGAGGAAATCCATGCAGACACGGGGAGAACATGGAAACTCCACCCAGAACTGGGAATCCTTGTGCTGAGAGGCAAACATACTAACCACCCTAGTTGTAGGTCATGTTAGCTTAGCAACCAATTTTGCTTAGAATAAAGTTAAATCTTACAATTAGTCATTTAAAAAATACCACTTATTAAGAACAGGCTGTAAAAAACTATGTCATGGACAAACTCTATTATGTTTCCACTTTTGTTTAATAGTGCACCATCGTAGAACTAGGTAAATTACACAGGCCAAATGAACTGATCTAGTCCTTAACAAAGCAGTCAGGTGGCTTTGTAGTTCCTGCAGCATGCTGCTGACAGGCTGTTTTGTGCTGCCATGATGATAATGGCAGAAGGTTGTGTGAGCTGCCATAAACTGAAAATAATGGCATTATCAGAGACAGGTCCACCATCCTAGCTAATTACCACACAAGAATTTCTGTAATGTCCATATGAGTTCATTGGTGTGCATGCACACGCACATTATCTTGGGAGACTATTTTGGAAAAACAGAAGTAGGGGGAGTGTCAGGTTTGTCTGTGATTATAAGGTTATTTAAAAGCAAGAGAAACATAATGAGAATCTTTGAAAATGGATCATGAATAATTTAGTAATAGGTATTTTGTTAATTAATTTTATTATTTATTAAAATGGTAAAAATAAAAAAATAAATTTAAAATGTTTTTAGTAATTGAATTAATTCCATATGTTAAATATAAAGTAATGTACATTTACTTTTAGTCCTTTAGCAGACACTTTTATCCAAAACGACTTACAAATTAAAGAACAGCACAATTCAGTGGTTAAGGAGAAACCAGCTACACAAACCTGATCATTATCAGATCTGGCTTCATTTTTTTTTATAGCAAGTGCTTGTGGAAGAGATGTGTTTTCAGATCTTTCTTTAAAATGCTAAGTGATTCGGCCTTATTGACAGTGTTGGGAAGCTTGTTTCACCATTAAGCAGTGGTGAACGTTAAGGAATTTGCATCCCAGCGAGTTTGTTACCAGGAGACATTTATCACTAGAGCGCAGTGAATGAATCTGAGTGTATTTTGAAAAGATACTGTAGATTTACAGTAAAAAGAAGCAGATCTAAAGATTGTCCTATAGACTAAAAAACAAATTTAAAAAACTAAGCAAAGCTTGGGACAAAGTTATGCTTATCACTGGGTTTTGCCAACACCTTTGCCAACTGGACAGAATGATTTCAACATTAGATTTTTTGTTGTCTAGCAACAAACCAACAAAATCCTTCCATACAGTTTATTTGAATGAAGCAACGAATAATAATAATAATAATAATAATGATACATTTTTAATTTAAAAGCACATTTCAGGACACTCAAGGACACTCTACAGCAAAGGGAAATTGGTGGTCATTAGAAGAAAAAATATATAAATATATAAAATAAAATAAGAAATGTGTTAAAAACGGTATTAAATAATATAAGGAGATACACCAGATGAAATTAAAAGAAATTGGCTTGTCCAAAAAGGTGGGTTTTCAAACCAATTTTAAAGAGAGCTAGTGAGTTAGAGTTTCTTAAATCAGAGGGGAGTGAGATCCAGAGTTGTGAAGCAGAGTGGGTTAATGCTCGCTCTCTATGGTGTTAAGATTCCAGGAGACTTTATTATCATTTGCATCGCATGTGGTACATTAGAGAAAAACGATTTAATGGCTCATGGACCCAGTTTTATTCTATTCTATTAAAGTTACAGCTTAATTAAAAAAAAAAGATATAAATATAATATAAATATGCAAAAATGTAATATAGAATATAGAACTATAAATATGATATAAATATGATAGCATATGAGCATATGAAATATAGCAGAAACTATGTGTAATGAATGTAAACAGTAGTACTATATGGAAACTTTTGTAGCATATAAAAGATGTAGATGAGATGAAGTATTTTGGTGATGAGTGATAAGGTGTCCTGATAGAGTGTGATAGAGTGATAAGTGTAGTGTGTACCTGTAAAGTATGTTTTGCTAGGTGAAGTCTATGATTCTCACTGCTTCTGCTTTGGAGCTGTTCCTCAGTCTGGTTGTCCTACACTTAATGCGCCACTGTCTCCTGCCTGAGGGGATCGGAACAAAAAGTGTGTGTGCTGTGTGAGTGGGGTCCTTCAAGATGCGGGTTTTCCTGCATTTCGAGGTGTACATCTCTGTGGTGGTGAGGAAGCTGACTCAAACAGCCCTCTGTGCTGCCTTCACCACCTTCTGCAGAGCTTTCCCGTCTGCAGCAGCGCAGTTTCCGTGCCACACGTTGATGGAGCACAGAACTCTCTCCACCACACATCTGTAAAAGGAGGTGAGGACTGAGTCTGGCATGTCTGCCCCTTCTGAAGTCCACAATCATCTCATTTGTTTTATTTACGTTGATGCAGAGGTTGTTTTTTCTGCACTAACCATCCAGGTGTTCCACCTCCTGTCTGTGGATGAACTCATTACTGTTCGTGATGCATCCAACCACTGCTATGTCGTTCACAAACTTCACAATATGACAGCTTGGCTGGATAGGTGAGCAGTCATATGTTAGCAGTGTGAACAGGAGGGGGCTCAACAGACATTCCTACGAGGGGACCGATGCTGAGAGTTATCATGGATGATGAGGTGTTGTGGATTTTCACAGACTGTGGCCTGTTGGTCAGGAAGTCCAAGACCCAGTGGCAGAGGGAGGAGCTCAGTCCAAGAAGTGAGATTTTATTGGTTGGGGTCTGAGGGATAATTGTACTGAATGCAGATGTGAAGTCCACAAACAGCATACGGACATAGGAGTCCTTCTGCTCCTGGTGGGTGAGGACAGTGTGGACCTTTGACATCCTTTGTGGACCAGTTTTTCCGGTAGGCACCGGTGTGTGTCCACAGTGACGTCAATGGTGGCTTTGATGTGGGTCATAACCAGTCTCTCAAAGCATTTGGTGACTATTGGTGTAAGTGCTATCGACCAGTAGTCATTCAGACCTGTCACGGTGGAGCTCTTGCGGACCGGTATAATGGTGGCAGTGTTCAGGCAGGTAGAGAGAGCTGCTTGGAGGAGGGAGGCTTAAATATGTCTGCCAGGACCTCGGAGAGCTAATCAGCACAGTCTTTGAGCACCTGTCCGGTAATGTTGTCCGGGCCAGCAGCTTTTCGGGAGTTGATTCTCCCAATGGTCTTCCTGACCTGAGGGGCTCTTCCCAAGGTAACAGGGTGAGTCTGTGACGAAAGTCTGTGGCTAAAACCTCTGAGGGGGATGCGAGTTAGGAGATAAGAAAAGACAGTTAAGTTGAGAGAAAAATATCTGAGTATTTACGCCACTGGAATATATAATTACAAAAAATTTGATGGATTTAGCTTGAGAAATACTGTCCTTATACAGAGAAGTATGGGGATACTAAAAAGTATGTTCCTTGTGAACTGTAAGACCAGATTTCTTATTTTGTCGTTTAAGCCTGAGACCTTTGGCTTTCATTATATCATTATATGATTATTAATATAATTTCCAAACCTGTGATCTTTTTAATGAATTAACATAATTCATCAAAAGAGTCACATGTTTAGTCAAATCAATGTTTAAATTAAGCAAAGATTAATAAAGTTTTTTTTTTTTGTACATGTAAATGATTCGACTAAATTTGCGCATTCAAAATGTTTCCAAAAACATACCTTACATCTGCTGCACAATACTATCTGCACTCCAGTGCTGTTGTAATTCTAGAGGAACCCGAAATCTTCAACATGATTGATTTGAATATAGCATGTGTATCCTCTATAATCTGTGCCAAGATGGTAAGAGGTTCACCAATTCTGCCATTGTTGCGCAGAAAGATGTTACCCAGCGTAAAATAGTAAAGACTTTTAAGTTATCATCATCAACAGTGCATAACATCATCAAAATATTCAGAGAATCTCGAACAATTGCTTTGCGTAAGGGTCAGGGCCGTAAAACTCTTCTGGATGCTTGTGATCTCAGGGCCCTTAAATGTCACTGCACATCAAACAGGAATGCCAATGTCAAGGAAATAACAGAATGGTCTTAGGAATACTTCCAGAAAGCATTGTCAGTGAACACAATCCACCATGTAATCCGCCGTTGCCAGCTGAAACTCTACAGTGCAAAGAGGAAGCCATTTCTAAGCAAGATCCACAAGCTCGGACATTTGCTCGGGGGCTTTAAATAAGGAGTGTGACAAAATGGAAGACTGTTCTGTGGTCAGATGAGTTACAATTTGAAGTTCTTTATGGAACACTAGGACGCCAAGTCATCCAGACCAGAGAGGACAAGGATAACCCAAGTTGTTATCAATGCTCCGTTCAGAAGCCTGCATTACTGATGGTATGGGGTTGCATGAGTGCTTGTGGCATGGGAAGCTTGCATGTCTGGAAAGGCACCATTAATACAGGTTCTAGAACAACATATGCTCCCATCTAGACGTCATCTCTTTCAGGGAAGACCCTGCATTTTTCAACAATCTGGGTACTAGTCTTGAGAACTTGAGAAACTGGTCTCCTCTGTCCCCAGATGTCTGTTGAGTGTTGTATGAAAAAAGGGAGATGCTACACAGTGGTAAAAATGGCCTTGTCCCTTTTTTTTGTGATTTGTTGATGCCATGAAATTTTTAAACAACATATTTTTCCCTTAAAATGATACAGTTTCTCATTTTGATCTGTGATTTGTGTTCTATTCTGAATTAAAAAAAAAATAGATGTTAGACCTCCCTATCATTGCATTCAGTTTTTATTCACATTTTGTTTAGTGTTCCAACTTTTTTTGAATGTATGTATATATGACTGATTTTGGAAATTACATATCTCTGACTATTTTGCTGTCTTTTTCTCTTTCTATTTTTACCCCACTCAGCAAGGTTCAATCAGGTGGCAGGCTGACCCTCACAATCTCTACAGATGCTTGCCAGGGCCATGAGAATTTTGTACGCTACCTAGAGCATGTCCAGGCTGTGGTGACTGTGAATGCAAGTCGCCGTGGTGAGCTTACCCTCAACCTCACATCACCCATGGGAACCATGTCTATCCTGCTAAGTCGCCGCCCACGTGATACTGATGACACTGTTGGTTTTGATAAATGGCCCTTTATGAGTACACATACATGGGGTGAGGATCCGAGGGGCACCTGGAAGTTAGAGGCTGGGTTCAGCGGAGAATCTTCTCAAAATGGGTACCTGACTGAATGGACTCTCATGCTTCATGGTACACAAAGTGCACCATATATAGAGCAGGTTGTCAGGGACTACCAGTCCAAATTAGCTATGTCCAAAAAAGAGGAGCTAGAGGAAGAATTGGATGAGGCTGTTGAGAGAAGCCTTGAGAAAATGATGAGTAAAAGCAACTAACCTCATTCTGAACTGCATGAGTTGTACCCCATGACGCCTAGCTCTATCTCTCTATTTCTTTTTCCCTCTATCTCTCTTTCTCAGTCACATTTTATTAGTGTATCTTTACTCACACCATTGTGTGGTCCAGAGTCCTCTGTTAAATGATTGTTTAATGTATCCAGCATTAATAAAAAATTATATTATCAGAAACGTCTTGATCTACAAAAAGGTTAATATCCACCATAAGACTATTTATTTTAGATATTTATGTGTCCAGAAAATATTACATATTTATTCCATTGTCTCTGCAGTTCCAATTAGAAAACAGTTTGTACTGTGGATGCTTTTTGTTATTCTTTTCAGGGAGCACTACTCTTTTAAAATAGTATTGTTATCAGTTTTTAACGATGGGCAAAGACTATACAAAAATAGTAAACAGAATCTGTAATTGCAACTTGCATTAAAGAAAGAGTACATTTAAGGTACATTATATCTATTAATAAACCTATTCTGATGTTTGTTAATATCTCTGAGTAATGAAGATTCCTTTTTAATAGCCTATCTGGCATCTCACAAAACTGTAAGACTTCAGTATTAAATTAAAAGCAACACTGTTAGTTAATCTTCTAAATATAATTCAAACAAATCGGTTATTGTGAGCTAACATTGTTGATACTTTTAGCGTAACTTGCTCTTTTCACAAGTGTGTAAAAGTGTATATGTATAAACTGTTTCATTGTAAATTGAATATAGTAATTACTGTAACTTGGTTATTAGATTAAATTGTGTCGTTTCCAGCTGGCTCACTTGGGGAAGTGCATTATGTATAGAGTGAGGAGAGTAAAGGTCCCATATTTAATGTAGTTTGAATCCAATTTCAAGTAAAGCACTTCTCAAACATTATAATGTGTATTGCATAAAGTATCATATATAAATGCTATTTTAAATCAGTGTAAATTTAGTATGTGTACAACAAAACAGAACACATTTTAGACATTTATTTTTGCTCAGAGAAAAATGAATATAGTACAGAGCTATTTCATTTTCTATTTTTTTACAGAATAAACCAAAACAAAATCACATTTCGATAAGCCTTTGATCTTAACATGTTTTAATAGGGGAAAGACAAAGTCTGATTGAAGAAACATTTTTTGAATCACTGCAATCCCAAAATATTTTTTTGTAGACAAATCTATTAGCTTTTGTGACAGTGCTTTTAGGAAGAGTGCTATTAAAATATTTTAGATCAGCACTGTTTCCAACTCAAGCAGAAAAGAAGGGTTTAAGAAATCTGTTTACGTGGTCCGTTTTTCTGCCTTTTTCTTGCTTGTTTTTTCAATCGTGGTCTCAACCACAACAGAAGTTTCTTCATAGCCCTTCAATCTACTGTCTGGTGAGAGCCTTTCCACTGATTCTACCACCTCCACTTTTTCATAGCTCATGGAATCTGGGAGAATGTCGGAGGTGAGCATTGTCAAAGATGGTGGTCCATGGTGCCAGCTTGCATATTTTGTACCCTTTCCTTTGTCACTTTTTTTGGGCATTGGAATACTTCCTGGGTCTTTCCCTTTGGTGCGTCCCCCTTGTCTTTCTTTATTATTTGAATCACTTGTTTCATCACTGTCGTCCACACCTGATGGACTTGGTTTTGGAGGAATAGGGGGAGGAGAAGGAGATTTACGATCAAATGGCCCATATGGGATGAGTCTGTTGTCACAGATTGTGACTAAGACATGACCTGCAGAAGGTGTTGAGGTGTAGAAGCAGGGATCTAAGTAACTGGATTCACCTGTTACTAAGACGTAGCTGCCTTTGGTAAAGAAATCAGCTACAGGCTCAGGCTTCCTGTACCTCCGCATGCGGTTTCGCACAATGTTGCAGAGAGTATCAAAGGCTTTGCTAATCTGAGCACCATCAGGCACATCATTGCGAGCCCCAGTTTTAATTTGTGGAGACTGTTTGCCAGTTTTTTTTCCTGCAGTTTCTTCCAATTCTTTTTTCCTCTCCTCCTTCTCACCTTCACATTTTTGTTCCTGCTTGCTGTCTGTAAAATCTTTGTGGGTAAGCTCTCTTTTTTTGGTCACTTTCTTGGCCAAGTTTTTTTGGCGGGGTTTCACATTTGTTATGTCCTGGATTGCCTGGTTAATACCTGAAATAGTTACTGAGAATGAGTTTTATAGGTACAGAACACGATTTTACAATACAAACAATGTAAATAAAAACTTTAATAAAAAAAAACAATAATAAATTTTATAAAGATTTTTTAACTACGGAGGAACACAAAATTAGGAACACAAAATTAAACTACTATCTTAAAATTAAACTCCTAAATAATCCAAACCAATCTTATTGCTGCCGGCTGGTTTAATAGAGCATCAGTTGCTCACACCTGAAACACCTTTTCTATTTTAGCACATGATGGATTAAAAAATAAATAAATAAATAAATAAATAACAGTCTACATAGGAAAGGGCAATTGACTGAAATATTTGTGCAAGTTGTCTGTAGAAAGTGCAGTAAGGAATGTGTATTGATACTAAGGTTATATGTACACTGGTCAATAAAATTCAGATAAATTTCAAAAGAAACATAATTCAACCCCATTTACTGTTGGAGATACAATACTGTATGTGAAACTTTTAATAAATCTTGAACTACACCCTTTCCACAGTACAGTAAGTTTTAGACACCCTCTACTTACTACTACCTAATGATAAAATAAATAACCTTGAATGTGACATATCAGTTATTTTTACATCTCTAATAAAACATATTAATGAAACAATATAATCTTATTGGTAAGGTATTTGTATTGTAAAAATGTTATACAGGCCTCACCTATTCCTCTGCTGATGTTGGTGGAACTTTGAATGAGTGGTCTGTAATCGGTGGTGAACAGACTAATCGGGGTTCCAATTATAGCTGAATTCAGCCTGCGGGAATAAATGAGACAATGTGATCACAGTTATACACTACCAAGAAAATAATAGATAATGTGTGGGATCATGTTAATACTTAATCAAACTGCCAATTTTAGTCTACTATATTATTGTAGAAAACATAACATTAAAATAATTTTGAGAATATTATGCTAGTCAATACAGATACTGTAAAAATATATATTATATACGGGCATCTAGTGTCCATTATCCTTGCCAATAAATGCACATTTTAATGTAGTACTAAATAACTAAATATTATTAAATAACGTACGCACGATGGCAATATTTGTGGATGTGAAAAGAATTAAACAAAAAAAAAAAATACATAAAAAATAAATAAATAAAAATCTGGGGGGGAAAATAGGATTCTACTGCCACCTTGTGCCACACTATAAAATTTTAAATGGGACTTTTGATTAGCAAACTCAAATGTTCTCTGAAAATGTAAAGCTCTGCTCACCTGTCGTCTTCGTTTTCAATAATCCTTTTGTACCTCTCCAGCTCATTCTCCAGTGAAGTCTGGTATATGGCTAGCTGTCGACAATCATTAGTGTATTTTTCTAGCAAGAGCTCGGCCTCCTCAATCCTCTTTCTCAGGGACTCGATCTGCTCATTGTACAACTGGATTTCATCATCATAACGCTCCTGTGTGCATTTGATGGTTTGTTCCAGTGTTGAAGTCTAGACAGTGGTGCAATGCAATTAAAAGTCTAATTAAATAAACAAATTATATACAGTGTATCACAAAAGTGAGTACACTCCTCACATTTCTGCAGATATTTCAGTTTATACACATACAGACACACCCACTACAGAGGGGCAATTTAGAGCAGCCAATTCCCCTTGAATTTAATCATCTTTTTGGACTGTGAAAAAAATTAAAGAACTTGGTAACCCATATGGACATGGGAAGAACATGGAAACTCCATTTGAATCAGGATTCGATCCAGGATCCCCCAGCGCTAAGAGGTGACGTGCTAACCGCTATAACATGGCTGCCAAATATAAAAGTAAATTAAATAATTTTTTTTTATTAAAATATTATCTATTATCTGGGTGGCACGGTGGCTTAGTGATTTGCACGTTCGCCTCTCAGCGCTTGGGATTTCCTGTTTAAATCCCGATCTGGGTGGAGTTTCCATGTTCTCCCCACATCTGCGTGGGTTTCTTTCGGGTTCTCTGGTTTCCACCCACAGTCCAAACCATAGATTCAAGGTAAATTATATATTCTAAATTGCCACATATAGTGTGTGGCTGTGTGAGTGAGTGTGTGTCCAGCAATAGATTGACGCCCTATCCTGGGTGTATCTGCCCAGCGCCCTAAATGTCTCTGTGGATGAATTTATATAAAATCACCTCTCGCTGGAGTTTGTGCTTTTGTGCTTCAAGCTGACAGAGAGCAGTCTTATATTCCTCTAAATGGCTGTGCAAAACTGGAACCTTTTTCTGAGCCAGCATCCTCTCTGGATCCTACAAATAATGCACAACAAGCACTTAAGCACAGGAGTGTCATTGCCAAGCAGGACTGATTGATCTAGGCATTAAACATATGAGTTCAATAGCTTACTATCTGTTGCAAAGTGACAGTGACACATACAGTGTGTGCAAAATTATTAGGCAAGTTGTATTTGTATTTGTTTATTATTGAACAACAACTATGTTCTCAATCAACCCAAAAGACTCATAAATATCAAAGCTTAATATTATTGGAGTGTTTTTTTTTAGATTTGGCTATCTTAGGAGGATATCTGTTTGTGCAGGTAACTTAACTGTGCAGAATTATTAGGCAACTTAATAAAAAATTTTGAAATAAACAAATCAGTGACCAATATAGCCATCTTTCTTTATGATGGCACTCAAAAGCCTTCCATCCATAAATTCTGTCATCGATGATGTTCATCTGTAAACGATCAACATTGCATGCAGCAGCTACCACAGCCTCCCAGACACTGTTCAGAGAGGTGTACTGTTTTCCCTCCTTGTAGATCTCACATTTCATGAAGGCCATAAGGTTTTTCTATGGGGTTCAGATCAGGTGAACAAGGGGGCCATGTCGTTATTTTTTTTTCTTTTAAACCTTTACTGGTCAGCCACGCTGTGGAGTATTTTGAAGCATGTGACTGAGCATTGTCCTTCATAAAAATCATGTTTTTCTTGAATGACACTGACTACTTCCTGTATCACTGCTTGAAGAAGGCATCTTCCAGAAACTGGCAGTAGGTCTGGGAGTTGAACTTCACCTTATCCTCAACCCGAAAAGGACCCACAAGTTTATCTTTGATGATACCAGCCCATAGAGTACCCCACCTCCACCTTGCTGGTATCTGAGTCGGAGTAAAACTCTCTTCTCTTTACTGATCCAGCCTCAGGCCCATCTATCTGGCCCATAAAGAGTCCCTCTCATTTCAGTCTTAACTCTTAAGACATTTCTTGGCCAAGTCTTGACGTTTTATCTTATGTTTCTTGTTCAAAGGTGGTCGTTTTTCAGCCTTCTTCACCGTGGCCAGGTCCCTGAGAATCACAAGCCTTGTTCTTTTTAACATTCTAGTAACTTTGCAGATCTGAAATATGACAGAACTGGTGGAAAATGACATCTTGGCAGCTTCACGCTTGATTTTCCTCAATTTATGGGCAGTTATTTTGCGCCTTTTTTCCAACATGCTTCTTGCGACCTTGTTGGCTATTTGCCATGAAAAGCTGGATTGTTTAGTAATCACGCTTCAAAGGTTTGGCATTTTCAAGACTGCTGTATCCCTCTGCAAGACATCTTACAATTTTTTACTTTTCAGAGTTTGTGAAATCTCTCTTCTGACCCGTTTGGCGAAAGGAAAGGAAGTTGCCTAATAATTAAGCACACCTTATATAGGGTGTTGATGTCATTAGACCATACCCGATCTCATTACAGAGATGAACATCACCTGATTTACTTAATTGGTAGTTGGCCTTCAAGCCTATACAGCTTGGGGTAGGACAACATTTATAAAAAGTATGATGTGATCAAAATACTCATTTGTCTAATAATTCTACATGCACTGTATATGTCTCGTCTCCCTCAGTCACTAGCATATGAAGCCACCTTACCTCTGAGATCCCCACTGGCATGCTGGGCATTAAAACAACTGTCTCGTTGATTTGGTGAAGGATATTAACATAGGTCTGTATCTCAGCCAAGTTCTGTGGATGTTAAAAAATAAAACAGGGTAAATAGAATACAGGTTAAAGGCATGTTCTATTGGTTCAGGTGCTGAGGGATGAGGGATAAGTCAGCCAATGCATTGTGTAGGCTCTTAAACCTAAGTGTGTTTTTACTTCAGGAAGCATGGTATTTTAATGCATGATGGCCACAATATAACTTTAAGGAATACATTAAGGGGTAGCAACCACATTATATGTTGAAAACAGTTTATAGTAAGGCCACTGGGTTGTACTTTCATACTGCCAGGATGCTGGCTTTCGCATTGTTTATTCCTATTAGTCTGATTTTATAAATTCGGCTTTCACAGCTGTTTTCGAAATTGCTTAATACTTACAAAATAGCCAAGCAAAATATGGTAGTCAGGATGTACCTATACTCAAGTCAGTTGCCTTGTCCAGTGCCTAAGCATGACTACACCTTCCCCCAACTTCCCTGCTGACCTGTGCTTACATTGGGCTTAAAGTTCCCAATGTCACTTATAAGTTATAAGAAAATTGTTCTTGTAAATTAGTTCAAAATAATATTTTTGTTGCTTTTTTTTTAGTTTATCAATTATGTAACATAATTTTCATTCAACACATTTTATTTTTGCAATGGCAGCTAATGATGAAGAAAATTGTTTAATCCAGCTTTGGTGATTTCAGATTCTGTTTGGCTTTTGACCTAAATTCAGAAACTTCCATTTTCAGGTAATCTACAGGACTAAAATCACCACAGGGTTTTATATATATAAATTTATGCCAGTAACAGGCCACTTAAAGTACACCCTAGGTATTATCAGGGTGCCTAAATAATAAATGACTGACATTTGACATGGGCCAAAAGAAGAGGTTTGTTTTCTAGGCATGTTTTTAAGCATTTTTAAGAATAAAAATTAAAACTATTCCGACTAGATATAATAGTTTTGCAAATAATATAGTAAAGAAAATGTCACAATATTGTCAATTTCATAGCCCAAATATGTGGGATAATGTTGGTAAGCATAGTGACATGTACTGTGTAGCAGGCTTTAGAACATAACGATGAGCCTTTTTTAAATAATTAAATTTTCTACTACAAGATATCAGATGGGCAATGTGTGTTTTTAAATAGAATGTCAATAAATTATAGTAATTAATTTGGTCTTTAGTATATTTTGGGATTACAGTTTATTTACCTTTTTGTGTCTTTCCCTTGTGGAGTTTATGTCATCCTGCAAGAACTGAGACTCAATCTGATACTGAAGGTTTCTTAGAAGTGCAGCATCTGCCTCCTGTGCATGTAACAGAAAACAGATCTTAAAAATTAGTATTAATAGGTAGTTTTAATAAAAACATAACTCTCAAATCTCGAAATGATAAATTTTTGGCAAATAAACATTTTGATATTCTGTACCTTATTGAGCTGTTCCAGGGTTCCCCGTAATTGTTCTTGGTACTCAAACTCATCACTGTATCTGTAGGCAATAGATATAGTCAAATTTATTCATGAATTAATAAATAAGTAAAGTTTGCCTGAGTACCCAAATAAGCACATGTAATACATCTCAGTGCTGTGTGCAATATTGTCTATATTTGACCCCCATTGTGTGTTTCTGGCATATGATAATCCTACTATTGATTGCACACATCTCAGTGCTGTGTGCTATATTGTCTATATTTGACCCCCATTGTGTGTTTCTGGCATATGATAATCCTACTATTGATTATTCCTAAATATGCGTAATTAATTTTTATGTAACTTATTATTTTTACATCTAAGTAATATATCTTCATCTATGTAAAAACGACTGTGCAAATACATCTGCAAGGTTTATAATTTAAAAAAAATACAGACATTATTCACTTATTGTTAATCGAGCAGGAAGTTTAACCTGGCACTGAATTCATCCAGCATACGTTCAGCATCTTTAAGTTGTCGTTCTAGTTTGGTACGTTCAGCCAGGAGCTCACGGAAACGCTGCTGGTTGGTGGCAATCTGTTCACTGAAGGTCTCCTCGAACCCAGCTGCCTCTTCCATGTGCTGCAGTGTCTCCAGCTGTTTTCGGAACACAGCATTGCGCTGCTCAAAAACACGGGCCCTGTTGATGTATCTTGCAAAGCGGCAGTTCAAATCCTGCAAGCTCTCCCAGCCTGGCACCATGGCGGAACCACAGACAGAAGTTTCAGGCTCTGCATCATCTGAATCCTCAAACACATTAGAGCATTCATACTTTTCCTTGTGTATTTCATGTAAGTAGCCAGTCTTAAACATTCTTGCGAGTCTTTTCCTAATATGCCCTTCCGCTGATATAATTTTTAAGTTTGAAAGCAGAGCTACACACCCTGTGATGGTTCATCCCATACTGACTTATGGGGAAAGAGAACATTTTGCAAAATGGCTTAAAAAACCTCTGTTGTTGTCACTCATCATTGTGTTTGGAGTGTTCTAGTTACTGTTCGAGTCCACTGCTGCTTCTAACAAAAGCGTTGCATTATCCAGCGTCGTGTTGCTGATAATGCAAAACAAAAGAATGTAAGGAATGGACTTTGCTGTGTCAAATAAGCTATTGTGGGTTAACCTTGTGACAAGCTTTTTTCTGCATGTGCAAAAACAAATGTATTTTAATCATACTAAACATTAGTTGTAAAAAATTCTGGTTAAACCATTTGAGTAGTGTAGAAGGCTTGTCATTGTAGATTAGATCAAATGCTTTCCTTTTACATGTGAACCAGACAAAGATTAAAATAACCTTGAGTTTGCATACGCAAACAAAAAAATTTGAAAACATTCCTCTAAGTGAGCCAAAGTCCTTAAACTGAAAGATTTGAAAGTAATTGGCATGCAATCTTAGAAGAAGGGGCATACCTGCCATTTTACATCTTATTCAACCAACAGAATCCTTACTTGCTAAAGGTCATTTCGTCAGGGCATAGCAAATGGTGGCAATATAAATTATCCTCTGCCCTTATATGCTTTGGCCTAATTTGACTTGATGGCCTCTGGATGTGGCTGGGTTCATTTAAAAGCCAGTGCATAATTAAGTCATCACAGCCAGAGTAGCTCAAAAGAAAAGAAGATAATTAAACTATGTTTTGTTGTCATGTATTACCTCGAGACACCAGATATCCAGAAAAGTCATAAATCAGAGCCCACTTGGCAAAAAGCAAAGAACATTTTTATACACAAATTTATGACAAAGCCTATACTGTCACCTCCATTTAGCTATAGAATTTGTACCACATTTTAACATAAAAAAGAATACATGTAGGTGTTATATACCCGGTGGATGTATTATAACAGAAATAAAGAAACACACGGGAGACAAGCGGAAAGGCTTAACATGTGC